>APFE031326737.1:6085-93658 GCA_000404065.3 Pinus taeda | reverse complement strand
CATTGAGGCCATCCATGAGCAAATAACGCTCATTGGAAAAGCACACAGAGAGATCCAACGGGCAAGGGCATCTCTTGGCAATATGCCTGAGATTGCCACTAAAATGATAAACGTGTTGAACTACAGGGCAAGCTCCCAGCTCATCAAAATGGGAATTGGCAACAGGACTGAAACCATCTAAATGATCAAAAGGGTCCTGACATTAAGAAACCTGGTTCAGACCCTGGAAAGAAGAACCCAGGATATGCAAGCAGATATCAACAAATTCCAGGACAGGTTCATGGCATTGCAAAACAGGGGTCTTCCTAGCTTGCTGGAGCCATCAGGAAAGCTGCTCTCACATGAAAAATATGCCAAGAGAGTCAACACTTTTGCTACCAATCAGATTTTAGAAACATCAAGCACATCAGCAGAAGTAGGGCCAGCAACAGGACAGACCCTCTTCAACAGGGTGGAGAGTTTATTTTTTATTATGAATGAAATTACACACTTGTTTGATGAACCTCCCCATTTTTACAAGTATACAGAGGCAGATGAGACCATGGGGTCAATTTTGAGGCATCAATTGCCTACACAGGATGTGTGGAATAATTTAATACAATTATTGTTAAATCAAAGCCAGTAATTATGTTTTCCTTTTTTGAAATAGTTAAATTTTCATACACAGGAAGATAAAGACACATCAGCAGGTATGCAGAAAAGGCTGAGCCAACTCAGCACAAATATTCGGCCACCACAGCAGCACTGGTAGTCACAGGTGACAGGGCCGAAAAGCTACAGGAGGACAGAGCTGCACAGACATGTCATTCAGCAGTTATAACAAAGCGCTCAACCGACTCAGTGAGCTCCAAAGGTCAAATTTTTCTGACAGGAGTAAAGAGCCTTTATGTTGCATTAAAAATTGTAATAACTTCTTATCTACTATTCCTGTACGTGTTAAAGAAGATATTTTATCTCTCAGATGACTCAATACCTGAGATATTTTGTATGAGACACTTCTATATATTCCCCCTCGCATTAGTTAGCAGGGGTTGGACATTGGATGTAAGAGATTGTTCATATCTATTCTGCTTTTCTTTCATTGTAACTCTCAGAGAAGTAATACAAAGGATGATGGAATTTCCAAAGTTCTGTGTTGCTTGATGTTTTGCTGGTGCTTAGCTGAGAGTTGCAGGATTCCTGCGTATCTCATGGCATAATAAGTTTCTCTTGTAACTCTTTGTTATGTGTTTGTTATCTTTCATATCTCTTTCATGTTTCCTATGTTTAAACAGTTAATAGCAAGGAAAAAGAATAGTTCCAGGATTTAATCACAGATTACCTTGAACTCAATCTAAGCTATTTTAAATATCTTTTCTTCAGTTATAGTAATGAAAGCGTAATTCTTAATTGCTACGCTTTCACACTATATCATCATAGTGATTATTGTTTCAGGAATTCAAGTTTGCTCCTGAGGAATACATCCCTTTCTCACATCCCAGCTTAGTGAAAAATTCTTAACTGCTTTTCACGGGTTGTTTGCACTCCATTATCACAATTTAAAGTTTGTTTCAGGAAGTATCTAAATGGCCCTTTAACTCCAGTTGCATCAAACTCAGGATTTCAAGAAACCAATAGCCACAGACTCCATTGCCCAATGGACTAATTTTACCTGCAGAACTACACTTTAAAGTTTTAGAAAGACATCCTCCCAACCAAACATAAACCAAAAACCTTAACTTCATAACTAGCCTAAAATTTCCATAGAACAGAGACAAACCTTTAAGAGAGAGCCCTCTCTAATTACAGCTGGGCTAGAAGTTGTAATCCAAAGATTGGTTACTGGTTACCCCGGTCGTATTCCCTTGGGAGTCTTAGGGAACAACCTGGGTGATAACACTCTGAAGGTGATTTTCTTAGATTTCCTGTTGCGACCGGTTTCAAAATTTTTCCAATTGGAATACCAGATTCAACTTATTCCTCTTGAATGTTGATGGATAGATCTTTGAAATCTAATATTCCTTATTGAGATTATGTAATAAATCAAAATTTGTAATGGAAATCAGTATGTAATGAACTTTGTTGCAACTTCCCTTCGATGTCTTTGCATTTAAATGAAAAAAAAAGAACAAAGAGATGGGGGATAATGGATGGATAATTAAGAGATAGGATATGGAGAGAAGAGATAAGAAATGAGAGATGGGAGATGAACAATTGTTGAATTTAAGGAAAGCTAAGAACTTCATTTTGTTGTAATTATTTCTCTCATATGTTTTAAACAAAGAAGCTATCCATTGAATTCTACATTTGTTATCTGTAATCTTATCTGAGTTATTTCTCAAGGAGGAATTGAGTCTTGGTAGTTGGGCCCACTACCTTGGACGAGGTGCCGCCTTGAGCATCTAAGGTATTTTAATTATGCGCTTGTTTCTTTGAATTTCAATCATTGTTCTTTAAAATAAATTCCATTTTATTCAAGTAATTTGATGGTTGCTGCATTTTCCATATTTGTTGTTTCCTACAATTTCTAAATTTCATTTAATTTATTGTTGTAGAGTAGCATTTGAACTATGTTGGGTGCAATAGATAAAATTTCCAATTTAGAAATGTGTGGTTTAATCTAGCAATGATTTAAGATGTGTGATTAACATAATTGTTTTTCTTGTCATTTACTTTCTTCTTTTTAATTTTAGTTTTATTATTCAAGTCTTACATTTTATTTATTGTTGAATGAGCTTGATAGTATAGAACACAATCATATAGATCCAGTGTTAGCTGTTAGTATTGTTATGCATATATTTTGTTGATTGCCTTGAAATAAAAATGTGCTGCTCGGGTTGATAATTAATGTTGAAGTGATTAGTTGTTTTTATTAAGAAATTAATTTTACCCAACAAGGGTGAACTATTCACCTGGCGACTTTAATCAATTTTGAACCTGATAAAAAAACTTCACTAGCAGCAGGATTCAAAAATCAGAATTTTACTAGCAATTCTATTGGCTAAAAATGAATTTAGGTGCGAGGTATGCACATATGAATTGAGATCACATTCTGGGATTTCAGAACCACATGCCTTGTGTAGATTGGAAAACTTATTTTCCAAAATTCAAAGATTAGAAAGGAGATGATGCTATTATACATTTGTTCAAGTTTTGTTTGCATATACGTAAGATTGATGTTAAGTTTCATGAGGATTGTTTAATAAAAATGTTCATGGAAATCTTAGAAGATAAATCTACATCCTCGTATGAAATAAGTCGAAATCATAACATACACTTCCTACGCCCGTATTTAAGTTTATTTTCATTTAAGCAAAGCTCTCCCAGATGCAGTAAGTTTATATCATGATGATTTTGAATGGATCTAGTCAATAGATTCTGAACATGTCCCATTTTGATGCAAAAAATTTCATGCTTTTGGCCATCTCTTTTGTGACCACCCATCAGATTTGAAATCCCCGACCTCTATCTCCTTAGACAAACTTGACTCTGATGAATTCACCAATGTCAACAACCACAAAAAGAACCACAAAAAAACTTCATCAAACCCTAAAAATCCTTCCACCAACACTTCAATGTCATCCACCAGTAATAGCTTTTAGATCTTAGCCCAGGCATATTCGAATAACAATGAGAACCCCTTACAATCAGTGGAGTCTCCCAAGGCATCATCACAATTCATTCCTGTTGACTCAAAGTAACCCAAAAGCATAAGAAATCCATATATCTCACCACCTCCTCACTCAGTCTAATACCGATATGGAAATATCATGGCATGGAGGTAGACATTGTGTAGCAAGAAACCACGGTTGCAGAAGAGACCGCAAAGAAAAGGAGCGAGGCCCAACACATGGAAGAGGAACCTGAAATCATAGATATAGGAGATCTGTACATATTTGGATTAGAACAGGCTTACAGGAAAAAATAATTTGATAAGATCCCAGAAAGAAAACTGGAAAACTTGGAATTCATCCTTTCCAGAGCACAACAACAAAGAACCCTAGGCATTTAGCCTGCAAGTCAATGGGATGGAAAAAACATTCCTAATGATAATAAAAAAAGAGGGAGGAAAACAAATCTTCAAAGAACCATCCACATTGGGAAAATGTTGGTGGAATCAGGAAGCTATTCCAAGCTTGCAAAGTATTACAGTCCCCTACCCAACAATGAATCATGAAGCTCACTTCATGGAATATAAGAGGGGTAAATAGCCCTGGGAAATACATAATGATAAAAAAACATGATTTAGCTAGAGAAACCCCAAGTCTTCTTCATGCAAGAAACTAAATGTAACTCTACAACACTTGGTGTGGATGCCTTAGGAGGTTGAGGAGGTCTAGCAATAGTCTGGGACGAACGAGCTATCATGCTTACTAATATCCATGTGAGTAAGCACTTCTTTCAAGCCACCTTTCATATTATAGGGACCAATGTGCATGGTCACCTAATCAATGTCTACTTCCCCCAGGAGGTAATGCATAAGATAGACATTTTGAATACTTTATCTTTGATCAACTCCAATAGAACACATCAACTCTTGATCACAGGAGGAGACTTCAATATGATTACTAAGCTGGAAGAAAAAAGTGGAGGCAGGAATAAACTGGATAGTGAAAGTATTCATTTAACAAATTTCATCCAAAACCATTGGCTCATAGACATGCCATTCAACAATTGGATATATACATGGAATAACAAATGAGTAGGCACACATCAAATTTCCTCTCGACTGGATAGATTTTTGCTTTCAAACAATACCATCCATCTTGGAGGAGACTTCTTGGCCTCGATCTTACCTCTCACAAGATCAGATCACTGGCCAATCTCACTCCAATGGCAAAGACTTGGGAGCACCACACGGTGGCCCTTCCACTTTGAAGCATTTTGGTTGACGCATCCAGACTTCAACAATCTGTTAAAAGTAGTTTGGAAAAGCTTCAAACCCCTCGACGGCTCAAAAATGTATCAATTCCAACAAAAAATCAAAAATCTTAAAAAATATCGAACAATGGAATCAATTGACCTTTGGTAATATCTTCCAAGCTCAAAATTCTTTAGATCAAGAAATGAAAAAAATACAACAGACGATCATTAGTGAGGGGACATCCAAAGCACTCTCAGAGTAGGAAAAACTCCTTCAAACACAAATAGCAGAAAGAGCAAAGCGAGAAGAAATACTTTGGAAACAAAAATCAAGAGTTAGATGACTTAAGGAGGGAGAAAGAAATACAAATTTTTTCGTCGCACTACTATACAGAAGAGAATTCACAACAACATCACTCACATTATGAATCGGTAAGGAGAACGATTGGAAAAACGTGAAGATGTAGAACAAGAGCTTCTTACTTATTTCAAGCAGGTGCACCAAGAACCAAAAGTTGATAGACAACCAGCCATAAAGAAGATAATCAAGAACATCCCAAAAATAATAACAGAAGAACAAAATCAACTCCTCCTTCGGCTAATATCTTTATAGGAAGTGGAGAAGGCAATGCGACAACTCAAAGAAGAAAAGGCACCTATCCCTGATGGATTTACATCAAATTTCTTCCACAACTTCTTGGATCTAATTAAAGAGGAAGTCTAGAAGGTTGTTGAGGAATCCAGGACTAATATATGGATGTTTCCCTCTCTTAAAGTGACCTTTATTTCCCTCATCCCCAACGAAGCGCAATCTCCGACTCCTGACAAATTCAGTCCTATCGCACTCTACAATGTCACTTACAAAATCATTTCCAAAGTTATTGCCTCTCGATTGAAGCCATTGCTACCATTACTTATCTCACCAGAGCAATCGGGATACGTGGAAGGTAGGCAAATCACGGATGGCATCATTCTCACCCACGAGATTATACACTCCCTGAAGCAGCTCAAAAAAGAAAGTATGCTTCTAAAAATTGACCTCTCTAAAGATTTTGATAATTTAATCTAGACTTACATTCCAAAGATGCTGATTTCCTTTGGCTTCTCCCCTCCCTCGGTTAGATGGGTTATGAGTCTTTTAACTTCCACCTTCTTCTCCATTCTGGTCAATGGAATCCCTTCCACCCCCTTCCATCCTTCTAGAGGAATCAAATAAGGAGATCCACTTTCCCCCTTTCTGTTCATTCTAATGGTGGAAGGGCTTGGTAGAATTATTAAAGAAGTTCTTCATTCCCAGCAGCTCAGAGGCCTCTCCTTTCCCAACACCCCTGCTTCTACCCACCAACAATTCGTGGATGATAACATGTTGTTTGGCCATCCCTCGGTTCATGAAGCCCTCAAATTAAAATCCCTTTTGAATGAGTTCTCAGATGCCTCTGGTGCTAGCATTAATAAGGCTAAGTCCCAAATGTTTTTCTTCCATACCCGTTCTATCACTCAGTCTTCCATAGCCTATATTCTTGGATTCATGATAGCCACTATCCCCTCTAAATATCTGGATGCACCTATGACTGATTCTTCTTTAAAGCACTCTACCTGGCAATTGCTCTTGGAAAAATTGGAAGCTCACCTCTCCTCATGGACTTATAAAGCCCTCAATATGGCCATCCATCTAGTGTGAATCAAAGATATCTTGCAATACATGCCTCTTTATCTCTTTTCAGTACTAGCACTGCCAAAATGGGTACTCAAGAAAATAAAAAATCTTTAGAGAAATTTTATGTGGGGATCTTCAGGACAAAATAGAAAATGGGCACTAGTGAAATGGGCTATGGTCTACCTTCCAAAAATCTTAGGAGGCACTGGGCTTCAAGATCCTCAGCACAGTAATGCTGCATGGGGGCACGTATTTGATGCAAATGGATCTCGGTGCCACATACTACCTGGGCCATCCTCTCGATAGCAAAATATGTAAACAACCGACCAATAGATGATCTAATCTGACTCACAAAAGTAGGCAAAGGATCCTTAATTTGGAATACAGATAATCAACAAAAAGATATTATCCAACAACACAGCTTCTGTGAAATAAGGGATGGCAATAATGCAAGGTTTTGGGATGACTCTTGGTAGCAAAGACTCAAGCTAAGGGACCTGATCAAACCCCACCAAATACCAGAACGGGAAGAGCATCAGATGGACAAGGTTAGCTAGCACTGGTTTCCCACTCCCACACAAGGGTACAGACAATGGATAAACACAGACCACATCATTAGGCAAGGCACATAGTCCATTCAAGAAATTTGGAGGCAAAGCATCTTAATAGGAAAATTCACTTTTCTAGTAAGAAGGATATAATAATATGGGGTTACAAGGCACGAGGAACTTTCACCACCCAAGAGGCATACAACCTAATAATAAGGAATCACACAGTTAAGGATCCTCTTTGGAACAAAGTTTGGGCCCCCAACATTTGGCCAAAATTCTCCACTTTCCTCTGGTTGTTATGTCAAAACAAAACACTCACTTGGGACAATCTGTGGAAAAGAAGCTTTCACAGGCCCTCGATTTGTCCCATCCGTAAACAACATGAATAAACTACTCTGCATCTCATGAACTCCTGCTCATTGGAAAATAGACTCTGGGAAAAAGCAAGCTTCAGTTGCCAAAAAAAAGGAAGAATTAAAGAGGATATCACCAACACCATACGTAGTTGGGCAATCAATCCATATAAAAGTAAAATGTTAAACTCTTTATGGAAAATCATCCCAGGTCTTCTCATGTGGACAATATGGAAAGAAATAAATTGTTGCATCTTCAAAGACCAATCCACACCTTTAGAAGTCCTATGGAACAATGTTTGCCGAAACCTCCAGGAAACATTAATGCTTCAAAGTGGTATGAAGAAGACTTTCCTTCCATTGCACAGGAAAAGAATATATGGGAAAACTGGAATCTTTAGTTGAACCAAGTACAGGAAAATGATTGTAAATTCTATTCACACAACAAAATACCAAACAAATGGCTCCCTCCACCCCATAATATGATACAACCCAATTTCAATGGAGCATCCAAAGGCAATCCAGGCAAAGCAGGATATGGTAGAGCATTCAGTGATCATAAAGGAAAACCTCTTCTAACTTTGCTAGGCTCAATTGGCTGGGATATGAACAACTCGACCAAATTAGAAGGGTTATGTCAGGGGCTTCTTCTATCTCAACTTCACAGTTTCTTCCCGCTATTAATTGAAGGTGACTCTCATATTCTCATTAACATGGTTAAATAGATTCTGTAGAGGACATCGTCATACAAAGTGGTCAGCAGTTGGAGATTGGCGGAAAGATTAGAGCTCATAGAACAATGGTTCTCCACCAACAGAGCAGTCACCTTCAAACACATTCGTACAGAGAGCAACAAAGTGGCTGATCTCTTAGCTAATATAGGAGTTGGCAGTGGCCGGACTCTACATATTGGCTCACTTAACACTATTTCCACTGCACCCGAGATAAAGGATTACAATCAATTGGTACAGAGTGAAGAAGCACACCCGAATGCGGGTGATCATAATGCCATTAATATTGATTAGATGGAAGGACGACAGGAAGCTTGGCCACATGGCCACCTGCGTCCCCTCCCAGGCCAGAGTAAGGTGAATTCATGGCGATTTGCAGGCACCATTAATATGGTGCTCAAGTCGAGAATTATGCAATAAGAATAAGGAAAAGGCCTCCATAGAACATATCTCAGTCTTCCCTCCTCTGATAAGGAACACTTTCCCTCCTCAGGCTGTGAAGCCATGCTCTCACACAGTCACTAGCAGACAATGTTGGTTGCTTAGCTGCATGGATGTGGGAAATGGGTATCATTTCTCCCAAATGATCCAAGGTAAGTTGATTCAAGCTTAAAACCCCTTTGTTTTCCCTCTGAACAACCATTCTAGTCCCAATAATTCCTCTAATTCCCTAAGTGTTAGCTCTGAGACTAATTCAGTCATGGCGTGCAATTGACACCGCATGCGCAGCAGAAGAGGGGGCAGTCATGGTGGAAGCATTCATCCTCCTGCTACGCCTAGCCCTCATTCCACTTCTCCCTTCTATTCTATAGACATTAGTCATTTCCATGACACATTCTCTAATAGGTATCTAGACATACGCAGTGGCAGAGGGCGGGCTCAGATCCAGGGTGACCACAGAATGAACACAACTGTCCATACTGCCAATTTTCCGCTTCCCCCTCACCCTGCTCCTCATATGACTCAATTTTTCTTCCATAGCCCTTTACACCAGCCCATCATCACCACCACTATCACCATTACCTTCACTGAGGAAATTGATCCGCAGGAAGCTCAACCAGGGAATAACAGAGAGTAGCAAAGGGCTATCCAATGGAACTCAAATGCCCGAGACCCAGGAAAGCAGTATATGGTTGAGAATTTTGCCACCCAACATGGAGAGGAGATGATTAGTAGCCAGCTAGTCACCTAAGGTAGAGCAAGAGACATGAAAGCAACTGGTGTCACCCAGGGCGACACGTCTGGCAAGCATATAGCAGAGGGTAGCTCTGCTGGCACTCAACTAGTTCATGGAATACTGCATGACATGTCAGTAGAGGAGGAGGAGTGGTACAAGTATGCGTGTCAAATTGTGGAAGAGCCTGCTACACATGACCTCTAGGGGGTACATCCTGATCGACAACTAGGCTTCCAAGTGTCGCTCTTCCTCCAGCTAGAGGTTTCATACATTGTTGTCTGATTTTTTCTATGTTTTGTTTTTGAAAAATTTCCTTCTAGTTTGATTTGCTAATTTTCAATCTATGTGGGTTTTTGACGTCAAAACTTGTAACCCCTACGTGGGTTTTTTTATCTGGTTTCATGGACTGGTTTCCCCCTTGATGGGGCAGTCGCTTTTAGGTTGTGATATTTTTTGACAAACTCTATTCAGCATTGCAGAGGCCAGTGCCTCGTTGTATTTTTATTTTGTTTCATATCAATAGAATAGTATTACTTAGAAAAGAATAACTAGCCTAATATCAAATCTTTATGTATTTTAGTGAGAGAGCCCTCTCCATGACCAAAAGAGCTAGATTTTTGCCTAAAAGTGGTTTGTGGTTGCCTATGGGATCATTTCCTTAGCTTATCAATACCACATTTGTTAGAAAATTATATATTACAGAGCAATGGAACACATAGAATATTGAAGAAATATAAACATAGAAAACACATGAAAACAAGAGAGTCACATATATACGTGGTTCAATCAATTTGGGCTACGTCCACGGAGAAACAGCTAGTACTTCCTTTTATATTCTCCAGCAAAATCAAGAGATACAACCTACATCAGATCCACTGTAATTCCCTCTTCGCTCTCACATAAACTCCTCTTTCTTTCTCGCTCAGAATACACATCTACATTACCACAATACAAATCCCTCATATATAGCAAGGGGTTGCCTTCTAGGGGAGAAAAATCTATATTAAATATAACTTCTACTGTGATATTTCCGCTTAATGAATGATCCGAACGAAATAGGATCTAATGTGGTGATATCTTTGAATAAATAAGATAATCATGATCCACATTCAACAATCTCTCACTTGGAGACTGATTATAGCAACTCCACCACTGCTTCAATTGTTGGACAATGAATCCTCTTTAGACCTGGTTGTTTCTCATCTTCATCATCATACTTGAAGACCAATTGAAACTGGGAAGAATCTTATTTTCTCCCTCGTTACAACTTTTTTTAAAATATCTGCAGGATTCTCGCTAGTGTGTATCTTTTCTAGCTTCAATTGTCCATCTTCCAACACTGACTGTATGAAATGGTACTTGAGTTGTATATGTTTAGTCTTGTATTGAAATGAAAATTTATTTTCAACATGTATGGCACTCCAGCTATCACTGTACAACCCGCCCAACTCATGATTCTTACCCAATTCATCTCGAAACCTTTGTAACCAAATAATTTCTTTACTAGCCTTTATAGCAGCAACATACTATATTTCCTTCGTTTATAGTGCAACAACACTTCGTAGTTTTGAAACCCAACTGATAGTTGTTCTACGTATAGCAAATACATACCCTGTCGTGCTCCTTGTGTTATCTCTATCACACTCCATATCTGCATCAACATATCCTTGTAGAGAAATGTTTGAACCACTTAAGCATAATGTTTAATTTGTGGTACCTCTAAAATACCCGAGAATACACTTCACCACCATGCAATGTTATTTTTGCATGTTTTGTTGTTCAATTGAGTAAACAATTATTGTTCAATCAATTGAACAACGCCAATTTCTTTTTATGTGTTTTGTTGTTCAATTGATTGAATGATATTTCTTTTTGCATGTTTTGTTGTTCAATCGATTGAGCATCACCAATTTCTTTTTGCATGTTTTTTGTTCAATCAATTGAATAGCGCCAATTCCTTTTTGTGTATTTTGTTGTTCAATCTATTGAACACTTGTTGTTTAGTGAATTGAATAGTTTCTATTTGGTAGAACAAGCAACTGTGATTTCTTCTTCTTAAGACCAATAATTATTGTTCCATCACCGTTCATTTTTCATCAAGAAACCATTTTTCTCTTCCATGATTTCCTATCAAAACCTTCTTTTTGGATTGGGAATTTGTACCGAAGATAAAGGAAAACCAAAAATATTAATACCATTATGACCTGTAAAACTTTTGATGGTTATCTTTATTCTGAAACTAACCTAGTTTATCTATATAATGACTCATTGAATATCTTCTCTTTACACATATCATAAATGGATTAACTATCTTAATACCATGATGGTTTATATTTCACACTTTCAAATGGATAAATCCCTTTGATATGATGATATAGAGATAAAAGAATAACTTTCATTGGCATTCTTTTTACTTCTTTCTCCATCCCTGACTCTTAAGGTGTAAATGAGCCTCCCTCCCTTTAGAATAAAAATATGAAAATATGAACTATGAAAATACAACATACATCTTCTTAAGGAGGATAGGGGGTCTCATCATGAGTGAGCCTACCATGATCATAAGGGTGTAACAAGTGACATTGCATTATGGCTACCACACCAAGGTAATGACCTTCTTGATAGTTAAAACCATCAGAAGGGTAGGAGGTTTCATCATGAGCTAGCCTCATCACTTTGCTATATCTTGGTGAATGACACTATGATTATTTGGTCACCATGCCAGCATAATGGTCTCTTTATAGGAAGGAAAAAGGAAATCATCTAAATAATAAAAGGAGGACTCTCACTCATTTTTGGGGTTAAAAAGCAACCCTATCGAGGCTATGAATCACTGCTATCAATAGTATATGCTTGTGGTATTGAAGTACTCGGTTACATGGCCAAATGCTCTTTATCCAGTCCCCCCCTATGGATTCCTTTCTAAAGGTGAAGTTACCATTTGAACAACATTTTTAATTCAATTAACCAACATGCATGGTAAACTATATATTTATATACATTATATCATTATTGTCCAATCACTCCATATGAACAGCCATCAAAATTTATCACCCATCATGCTTTCATCATATTTTTCGACCCAAGGAAACATTTCTTCTCATAATGATCAATTCTTTGTTTTACTCCTTTTGTGGTCATTTCTCCTCTTCGCGATTTGTACCTCTCTAACTACTTTTTTTTTCCATATTTATGCCACTCTAACTATTATGCTATCTCATTGATGAATCTCCAATGTCCTTTCTCTTTTTCCTATGCTTTATGGTCGTGGATGCCCATTTCTAGTTGTAGGGGGGAAGGTATGCATTATGGGATAACATGCATAATAATTACCTGACTCCACCATAACTTGTTGATTTGACAAAATACTATTATTGCATTTATACAACAGTTTCTTTTGATTGAAATCTTTGCATGCGGCTTATATGTTGTTGTTTAAAATTAAAACCATGGATTTAAGAAAATTGCATGCAGAGTAGTGTAGTGAATTATTTACAGGAGAAAAACAAGTATGGGGGGCAACTATATTCGCAGCGAACCCACAGAAGAGGCTCGCACAACTCGCAAACACGAACAATTGCTCAGACATGATGTGCTTGCATGGCTTCCACCTTTTGCATCACTTTCAACATCAGCTCAGCCTACATCAGATTCAACAAATGCGAGTCTATGCATGTCATTCCATATTTTTTCAGAGGTAAAAATTGAGGTAAAATAGCATATGTTTCTGATTTATTAAAAATTTAGTAGAATTTCATGAAAATCCATTGAACATTATTTATCATCATTCATTCCACAACTTTACCACTTCCCATTTTTAGAGACATAGAATCTTTTAGTTTGGGGGAGTGTTACAATCATTCATTTATTTATTATGACCATGCCATCATCTATCGATATCCTTATTCATTCTCAAAACCTCCCTTATTCCATGTTGTTTTACACTAAGCATAGATTTCAAGAATGATTGTAGAAACCACCTCTGTTTGTTTCCTAGTATTGCATGATGGCATGCTAATTCTCTAGTTTGGGGGAGAAATTGCTACACATGATGGATGTTTTCTACTTTTTTTCTCATTTAAGGCATACAATTTCATTTTTGTGAATTGAATTCTTGTGATTTTTGGACAACAAAGAGGTATCATTAAAATACACAAACCCAAAAAATTTCAAGTTAAATTAGTTTATAAAATTTCATAAATCATGCACTGTCACCTACAACCATATTGATTTTATCTCATGATCTGTGCATTAAAACAATCTGATTTTTGGATTACAAAACCATTAATAGAATAGAAATTTGCTTGCAAAACTTCAGAAAAATATGGTTTGCAGTTTTTGAGAAAATGGTTAGTGAAGTGTGTCGTTACTTATATCATATTTTGTTGCAACTTCATATACATATAGTTGGAAGTCAATGTGGAAATTGTTACACCTTCATCAACATTGCTGAAATTGAATATTCATTATTTGAGGAAGAAGTCATTTGTTCCACCAATTTCATCAGTTGGGATTAAAATTTTTGTATTATAGCTTGGTTAATACAGAGGCTTTGGGTTGCATGAGGACATGCAATATATTCAGTTTGCGGGTATGTTGGGCCACTAAAGTGTCATTATTATTATCACTTTTTAATATCCATTTCATCCATCTCTACCATTCTTTATCACATCATTTATCATAAGTTATGATATAATTCCATTTTATAATTATGTATGCTTTTATAGATAAATACTATTTTTTCTACTTTATTTTTAATATATTGAAGATTATTATGCATTGTTTTTCCAATGATGGTTTATTATTGATTTTGTTATAACATCACTCACTATTCTAGCCTCCAAGATCATTTCCAGATTGCAAATTTGATCTCTATCTCATAATAAAATATTCCAACTAAGAAATTCTCTGGAATAAGAAGTGATACTTTTGCATTAGACTTTCCGGAAAAATGAAGGTGAGTCTTGAAAATCCAAAACATTAGTTTTGTCCAAAATGGACCAAATTAGTTTTTACTAAATAGATTTCCAAAATTCAGTTTGGATTGAGAGAAACAAAAGGTTCTTTGAAGGTGATTTTCTTAGACTTGTTGTTGTGACCATTTTCCAAATTCTTCCAATTGGAATACCATATTCAACTTGTTCCTACTGAATTTTGATGGAAAGAACTTTCAGATCTGATATTCTTTATTGAGATTATGTAATCAATCCAAATTTGCCATGGAAATCAGTTTGTAATCAACTTTGTTGCAACTTCCCTTTGGTCTCTCTATATTTAAATGAAAACAAAGAACAAAGAGAGAGGGGGGATAATGGATGGATAATTAAGAGATCGGAGATGGAGAGAAGAGATAAGAGATGAGAGATGGGAGATGAACAATTGTTGAATTTGAGGAAAGCTAAGAATTTCATTATGCTATAATTATTTCTCTCATATGTTTTAATCGAGGAATCTATCCATTGAGTTCTACATTTGTTATCTGTAATCTTATCTGAGTTATTTCTCAAGGAGGAACTGAGTCTTGGGTAGTTGGGCCCACTAACTTGGACAAGGTGCTACCTTGAGCATCTAAGGTAGTTTAATTATGTGCTTGTTTCTTTGAATTTCAATCATTGTTCTTTAAAGTAAATTTCATTTTATTCAAGTAATTTGTTGGCTGCTACATTTTCCAGATTTGTTGTTTCCTGCAATTTCGAGATTTCATTTAATTTACTACTCTAGATTAGCATTTGAATTATGTTGGGTGCAATATATTAAATTTCTAATTCATAAATGCATGGTTTAATCTAGCAATGATTCAGGTTGTGTGATTAGCATAATTTTTTTTCTTGTCTTTTACTTTCTTCTTTTTCATTTTAGTTTTATTATTCAAGTGTTACATTTTATTTCTTATTGAATGAGATTCATTGTATAGAACACAATCATATAGAACCAATATTAGTTGTTGGTATTGTTATGCATGTATTTTGTCGATCACCTTGAAATCAAAAGACACTCCTCGGGCTGATAATTAATGTTCAAGTGATTAATTGTTCTTATTAAGCAATTAATTTTACCCAACACCTCTCCTCATCCTGGAGGAATTACAGAGTGCTATCATATTGGTGCCACTGCCAGGCATTGAAAGGTTCTACCTTCTCTAGAAAATATTTTTGAGGTTTCAGACTTGGTTGCTGATGGTGGCCAACAATCAGACATATGAAGGGTGGACTATTCACCTAGTGACTCCAATCAATTTAAAACCTAATAAAAAAACTTCACTAGCAACAAGATTCAAAAATCAAAGTTTTACTTGCAATGTTATTAGCTAAAAATGAATTTAGGTGCAAGGTATGTGCATATGAATTGAGATCACATTCTAGGATTTCTGAACCACATGCCTTGTGTAGATGGGAAAACTTATTTTCCAAAATTCAAAGATCAGAAAGGAAATGATTCTATTGTACATTTGTTCAAGTTTTGTTTGGATATACGTAAGCTTGATGTTAAGTTTCATGAGGATTGTTTAATAAAAATGTTCATGTGAACCTTAGAAGATAAATCTAGATCCTATTATGAAGGTTTTCCATTCGCCACTTTGTGTTCTCCTATAGATTTTCATGTAGTCTTTTATGCTCATTTTAAGGAGTTTTGTCTTCCCTTGCCTGCACCTAAAAAATGTTGTGCATGTTTCAAAGATTTCTTCTAATATATAGTAAATATTTATGGTGATGAAGAATGTATGGATGATGATCTTAAAGAAGCTCTTTGTGAATTTTCATCCCAACATCAAGAACATAAATTAGAAGAGGTTTGTTGCTGAGATATTCACAAAATTTCTGAGTTGGGAATAATTTTTGCAACTGAAGATGAAGCTAATCAAATAGAGGTTGTTAAAGACATGCAAGAAGTTAATCAGTTTTCTTGCAATTGTGAGTGTGAGAATAGTCAATCAATTTTTTTTTTTGCCTCAATCTTTTCCTGAGTCATTTTTTGAAGAGAATATTGAAGAACTAATAGAACCCAATCAATATAATGAGCAAGAAGATTTATTTACCCTTTTATCTATCAACAAGGAATGGATTTTTATGCTCTTGAGTATGCTCTTGTAATTTTGGCACCATTACAATCACCAGCAGAGTTTTCATTACAAAATTCTAATCAAAACATTCAACATCTGGTTTTTAGTCATTCGCAATTTGGGGTGCAGGAGAATATGAGTGCAACTAGGAAGATACTACAAGATGGTAGTCTTTTCCATGACTTTGAGGATCCTTTTGCATTTTGACTGGAACCAAAGAACATTCTTCATTTTTTAGACTTCGCCAATAATAATCTTGGTTTCTAGTTTGTGCATGGGTTTCCTTTAAACAAATTTTTCATTTTGTTTGTGAGTAAAAGCATGCAACAAATCTAAATACTCAACAAAAAGTTTGCGTGATTGCATTGGAAAAGTGATTTCACTTGATTTCACAACTGAAATATCATTTCATTGTATATATTGCTTTACTTGTGAATACTATAAGTGTGGGTAGTTGGAGTTGGGATTTAAAGCCTGAGGTGCAGGCCATAAGGTCTTGACTTCTTACTACCATAAATAAGTTTGTCTATCAAATAAGGGTCTACGAGTTAGTAGTCATTTTCAATCAGTTCAGTCAGTTAAATTTTTCAGTTTGTTAGTCATTTTCTCAATTTTCTAAATTCATTATGTTGCCCAATGGATAGACTACTGGTCTGAAATATTGTTCTTGGCACCTCACAGGGAGGATGCCATCCAAGGAAGATTTTAAGGATGGAAAATTTTCTTGAAGTTTAAAAACATTGGCGAATTTCACTAATACCTAATATTCAAACTATAAAATTTTTATTGATATATTTGTAAAATTATTCAAGTTTAGAATGATTCTATATAAAGTCTCTATATAATGTTGGTGATTTTAAGGTAAAATGATTTTTATATTCTAAAATTTGGGTGAACCATCGTTTATAAAAAATGGAAATTGGCGAATCTCTTTTGTGGAAAAATCATGGAAAATTAGCCCACTCAGTGAACATTAGCCCGTAATATTTTCCATGATGCCATCCCAATGGAGTCAATGTTAGATTCAACTAGTTTGTCAGTCATCAAATGTCTCTGAATCTATAAATTTTGGTGTCATAAAATAAGTCTAACTCATAAACATTTTACTGTCATGAGTTCAACTTAGCACTATCTATGAAGCCTCCAAGCTAGAAAAGGAGCACTTAAAGGATTATACAGAAAAACACCATCATATCTAGCACACCCATCTTCTTAGTTTTGTTCAAAACCATTAGCAACCATGCCAAACATGGAAGTCTTCTACACTCTACAATACAATTTCCTCTGAAATTGATTGTTTTGGCCATCTTTTTAAAAATAGGTTTGTGACCAAATGGAGACAAATTTATAAAAATCGAAATAGATTTTTATCAAGAACGAGTCAAATAAAAATAACCCGTTCCATTTTCTACACATGTAACATAAGTGAGGAGTTTTGAATGCATATTTAAGGCCTAGTTTTGAGAAAATGTATTCCTCTGTTTTAGTCATGGTTTTACAGAGAAATTTTGGAGGCACTGGGGAAATTTTCAAGAAACTGAGAAATATTTTCTTCACAATAAGCTCATATATAAAAAAATTTCTCATATTTTATACAGGTGATATATTTTTGGAGTTATACAGGTCAATTGGTGGCCACTTTTCGCAGTTCCTCCTGACAGAATCATGCCTTTTTTGGGAAGAATAGCAAGGAAAGTTAAACCTAAATCAAAACCTCCCCAACGAATGTCTACTGAAGAAAAAGATCATCCTCGTAAAGCAATAGAAGGTAAATCTTCCACTATCAGAGCATCCAACAAGAGGAAAAGGAGGTAATCGTTCCTTGTTTGATTTTATTGCAGTTTTCTCCATGGCAGAAAGTACTTATATTGCATAGCAGGGGTACCGTTTTTTTTTTAATTTTAAGTTGGTATATTGATGTGGTTTGGATATATGGAGCAGACTACAATACTATGGTTTTGTTTTGTTAATGCTTGATGGCATAAAAGAGGCAATGTTGAAATTTCAGCTATGTAGTTGCTACGCAGCCCCTGCATACAGGTTTTCACAAGCACAAGGAAGATGCCAACTACTAGAGATTGAAGGGGTGAATGTGTAGTAGTGGTGGGAACCAACTTAGAAAACCTGTAACTAGCCACATCCCATTTGTGGGAGAAAAACGAACTAACACCATCACTACCCAACCGTTATGTAGTGCTAATCTGAAGACTTTGTGTTTTTTCATATTTTTATATATAAAAGCATGGCTTGATATTTCAGAGGACTAGACTTTGGATAGATATTATGACAAGATAATATGACATATTTTTTTTAACCTTTTCTCGTTCTTTATTTTTCTATTAAAGAGAAAAAACAAACTAAAAAGCTAGTTAAATTTCCTCTTTTGTTTTCAACCCGATCCTCTTCATGGATAACTAATGCTTTGCATCTAGACTTAGTATTCAAAATATTGTATGGCTATTTAATTCCAAAGTTTAGAAGTGAGAAGGGGTTGTTTGTTGGATAATAACCAAGTTTTTCACTTGGACCTTGTAAATACAATCCAGAGGAATATAATAAAAATGAAGTTTTAGTTTCAGAGATTTATGTGTAGGCTTTTTGATGGTCAATGTTTGTTATATTAAGTGTTTCTATTAGTTTTCCATCATGTTAATTTTTTCCTTGCCTGGATAAGAGTAAATGATTTAGAATTCTTATGTTTAAGCTCTATTTAATAATATTCAAGCAACGAGTGTGGTTACTCTTTTCTTAGACATAATTCATCTTTGTATGCTTTGTTTATACAAATTCTCAATTCTACTTTGACCCTCTTTAAAATTGATATCCTAGTCAAAATCTTGATATCGTGCCTTTGTATACGTAACTTTGGGACTGATTTAAAAAATCCTTCATGAAAGATATATTGAGTCTATTTCCGAATGGAGATTTCTCTTTTATTCCCCTTCAACATTCAAACCAATTCATTTTACTATCTCTCTTACTAACTAGCCTAAAATCAAATCTTTATGTATTTTAGTGAGAGATCCCTCTCCAAGACCAAAAGGGCTAGATTTTGGCCTAAAAGTGGTGTGTGGTTACCTATGGGTTCCTCTCCTCATCTTATTTATACCATGTTTGTTAGAAAATTATATAGTACAGAGCAATGGAACACATAGAATATTGAAGAAATATAAACATAGAAAGCACATGAAAACAACAGAGACACATATATACATGGTTCATTCAATTTGGGCTACATCCATGGAGAAACAACCAATCCTTCCTTTTATATTCTCCAGCAAAATGAAGAGATACGACCTACAGTAGATCCACTGTAATTCCCTCCTCACTCTCACACAATCTCCTCTCTCTTTCTCACTTAGAATACACATTTACATAGCCACAACACAAATCCCTCATATATAGGAAGGGGTTGCCTTCTAGGGGAAGAAATCCTAAATTAAACATAACTTCTACTATGATATTTCTACCTAATGAATGCCCCAGATGAACTAGGGTCTAATGCGGTGATACCTTTGAATAAATAAGATAATCAGGATCCACATCCAACAATCTCCCACTTGGAGACTGATTATAGCAACTCCACCGTTGCTTCAATTGTTGGACAATGAATCCTCTTTGGACCTGGTTATTTCTCATCTTCATTATCATACTTGAAGACCAATTGAAACTGAGAAGAAACTAATTTTCTAACTCGTTAAAACTTTTTTTTAAATATCTATAGGATTTTGGCGACTATGTATCTTTTCCAGCTTCAATTGTCCTGCTTCCAACGCTGACCATATGAAATGGTACTTTATTTTTATCTGTTTAGTCTTGGAATGAAACATAGAGTTCTTTTTAAGATGTATGGCGATCCGACTATCACTGTACAACCTTCCCAACTCATGCTTCTTACCCAATTCATATCGAAACATTTGTAACCAAATAATTTTTTTACTAGCCTCTGTAGTAGCACCATACTCTGCTTCCTTCATTGAGAGTGCAACAACACTTTGTAGTTTTGAAACCCAACTGATAGTTGTTCCACGTACAATAAACACATACCCTGTGGTGCTCCTCATGTTATCTTTATCACCCTCCATATCTACATCAACATATCCTTGTAGAGAAATGTTTGAACCACCAAAGCATAATGCTTGATTTGTGGTACCTCTCAAATACCTAAGAATCCACTTCACTACCATCCAATGTTCTTTTCCATGATTGTTCATGTACATACTTACAACTCCCACTGCATGTGAAATATCAGGCCTTGTGGAAACCATTGCATACATTAATATTCCAACTACTGATTCATATGGAACTTTAGACATATAAGACATTTCTTCCTCAGTCTTGGGACACACCTCCTTACTTAGTTTCAAATGGCTAGCAAAAGGTATACTAACTGGTTTTACATTCTGCATATTAAATCTGTTCAACACCTTTTCTATGTACTCAATATGAGACAATGTTAATTTTTTACTCTTCTTGTCTCTAGTTATTCTCATACCAAGCATTTGTTTTTTAGCACACAAATCCTTCATTGCAAAATGAGTTTGCGAGTCTTCTTTTGAGCACATTTATTTCCTACATATTACAACCTGCAACATGCATTCCATCTATATACAATAAGAATATAATATAGATGCCATCATTTTTCCTTTTGAGATAAACACACTGATCAGAGTGACATCTAGTATAACCTTGTTCAGACATAAACTTGTCAAATTTTAGATACAACTGCCTTGGAGACTGTTTTAAGCCATAGAAGCTCTTCGTCAACCTGCACACTAGTTTCTCCTTCCCTTTTACCTCATATCCTTGTGGTTGTTGGATATATATCTCTTCTTCCAAATCCCCATGGAGAAAGGTTGTCTTTCGATCTAACTACACAAGATGCAAATATTCAGCTCCTACTAGACTTAAAATAGTTCTGATTGAAGTCATTTTAACCACAGGAGAAAATATTTCATCGAAATATATACCCTTTTTCTATGCAAAACCCTTCACTGCAAGTCTAGCTTTATACCCTTTTCTACCTCCATCTTCTTCCTTCAACCTGGAAACCCATTTTTTTTGCAATGTTGTTTTACCTGTAGGCAACCTAACTAAGTCCCAAGACTGGTTATGTACTAAGTAGTCCATCTCTTCTTTCATGGCTTGCTCCCACTTCTTCCTAGTTTCTACATGCACTGTTTCTTCATAACATCCTGGTTCACCACAATCAGTCAACAATACATAATATAATGAAGGAGAGTATCGTTTAGGGGGTTTACTTATCGTGCTAGATCTTCTAATACCACTTTTAGGTGTTTGAGGTTCTTGTTTCCATTGTGGATACTATTGTTGTTCTGACTATTGATGATTATGATTTTCAGGAATGTTTACTTTTTTTGTGATCTCATCAAGTACTGTGTATTCTTTGTTTTCTTTTTCTTGTTTCCTTTCCTGCATCAATCCTTATACAAAAAATTTTCATTGAATATGACATTTGTGCTCCTAATGATTTTGTGTTTTTCATAAACATAAAAGCAATAACCAAAATCATTAACACAATATCCAATAAAGGTAAATTTCTTTGATTTTGCCTGAAGCTTTGTTATATTTTTTTTATTAATGTGGATAATGGCTTCACAACCAAAAGTCTTTAAAAATGAGTAGTTTACCTTTTTACCTGTCCATGCCTCCTTTGGAATAGCACCATCCAAGGAACTTGAAGGCCCTTTGTTTATTATATAAACAACAGTATCTACAGCATCTGCCCAAAATTATAAAGGTAATCTTGCATGCAATCTCATGCACATTGCACGCTCCATGATCGTCCTGTTCATGTTTTCTGAGACACCATTTTATTGTGGTGTTCTTGGAACTCTCTTCTCTCTGCGAATTCCATTCTTTAAACAATACCTATCAAACTATTTTCTGAAATATTCACCTGCATTTTCTGATATGAGACACTTCAACCCTTTTCCTGTCTCATTTTCAACCAAATATTTCCATTTCTTGAAAGTATCAAATACATCAGATTTGTTTTTAATACTATAAACGTGGGTTTTTCTAGTTGCATCATCAATAAAAGTAGCATAATAATGAGAGCCACCGAGATATGATACATGATTAGCTCCCCATGCATCTATATCCACAAACTCTAATTTTCTGCTCTTCTTTTATTTCCCAACTCTGAGGAATCTGAGTCTCTTCTTCTTTCTATAAACACAATTCTCATAGAATTACAAATCAACATGCTTCAAACCTGGCAGTAAATTTCTTGAGTGTAGAATATACATCCTGTTCTCACTCACGTGACTGAGCCTATGATGCCACAATGTCATATATGCTCCTATAGAGGTTAAAGCATTAACATAATTAGAAATACCATTGCATAAATGAAATGTACCAACCTTTTCTCGTTTTTCTATTACCAACAATCCTTTAGTGACCCTCCAGGTTTTATTTGTAAAAGTAGTTACACAACCTTCACCTTCCAGCTACCTTGTTGAAATTAGATTTTTCTTCAGATCTATCACATTCCTTACCTCCTTCAACAACCATTGATTTACATTTTGTTGTTTTATGAAAATTGTACCCATTCCAATGATTTTATAGTGTTTATCATCACCCAATCGAACCTATCCAAAATCTCCTTGAACATAATCATGAATATGTTTCCTATCAGCTGTGGAATGGAATGAGGCCCCTGAATCTACCACCTAGACATCAATTATATTTTCTAATGAAATAATCAAATCATATTACAACACATCACCTATCACATTCACTTCATGATTGTTTTCTTGTTGTGTGTCTCCTTCTTTTCCCTTCTATGACTTGCAGTCTTTCTTTAGGTGTCCTTTTTCCCTGCATTTCCGACACAATATCCCCGCTCTGGACTTGTATCTTCCTTTCCTTGACTTACTACAATATCTTGGGCTCTTTCCTCTTTCTATTTTTCTTCCCCTTGTCTCTCCAGTAAAAATATTACGTGATGTCTCACTGGAGCTCTTTTGTTGCATTTCCTCGCTAAGGATTGCACCGACAACATCATCAAACTTTAACGTACTACATACAGAGATAGAGTTACTAATGGCCATAACTAAACCATGCCAACTTTCTAGAAATGAGCACAGAAATAATAGAGCCCTAACTTCATCATCAAAATTTACCCCTATAGAACTTGACTGACTGCTAACTATATTAAATTCATTTAAATGATCAGCAACATATCAACCTTCTGACATCTTCATATTAAATAAACGCTTCATAATAAATACCTTATTTGAGGCTGAGGGTTTTTCATATAGTTTGGCCTATGCCAACTTTAACCCATATGTTATCATGTCCTTTCAAAATATTAAAGGCTACCGACATCTCTAGGCACTGCTGTATTGTTCCAAGTGCCTTTTTGTTGAGAATATCCAATTTTGTGTCTATCATACTGGTTGGATTCTTTGTATTTTTGCTCAATGGTAGGTACATACATGTATGATATAAGTAATCTTCCATTTGCATCTTCCACAACTGGTAGTTTTGGCCGTTAAATTTTCAACTCTAAACCTACAATCTTTCGCCATTTCTCCCACTCAAACGAGGAAAGAAACTTAACCCCTCTGTTGTCATTTCTTTTGAAATATTAAATGCTACCAACACCGCTAGGCACTTCCATATTGTTCCAAGTGAATTTTTGTTGAGAATATCCCATTCTGTGTTTGTCATACTAGTTGGCTTCTTTGCCTTTCCGCAGAATGGTAGGTACAGATATTTCTGATACAAGTAATCTTCCATCTGCATCTTCCGTAGCTGGTAGTTTTTGTCGTTAATTGTTTTGACCCTAATATGACTATATTCTGCCATTTCTCCCACTCGAACTAGGAACCCTTCTCTCCTCTAATTTTATTAGCCAAATAGACCTTCGACTTTGATACTAGTTGTTAGAAAATTATATATTACAAAGCAATGGAACACATAGAACATTGTAGAAATATAAACACGTAAAACACATAAAAACAAGATAGACATTGATATATGTGGTTCACCCAATTTGGGCTACATCCACAGAGAACAAATCAATCCTTCATTTTATATTATCCAACAAAATTAAAAGATGTAGACTACATTAGATCCGATGTTATTTCCTCTTCACTCTCACACAATATCCTCTCTCTTTCTCGCTTAGAATACACATTTACATAGCTATAATACAAATGCCTGATATATTGCAAGGGGTTGCCTTCTAGGTAAAAAGACAATAAATAAACATAACATCTACCATCAAATTTCTACCTAATCAATGAACCCACCAAACTCAGGTCCAATATGGTGATACCTTTGAATAAAGAAGATAATCAGGCTCCACACCCAACGACGTTCTCAATTTGAAAAGTGTTTGTAACCATTGATCTAAGAATACTAGTTAGGTTGTAACATGTTCCTTTGGGAAGAACTTCCCCCGTGGCATTGTGTGTCTTCCTGCACTAGCAGTCTGGTTTGTTAGATGATTATAACATTTTCCACCATTGGATCATCATATAGGCGATCGACAAATAATGATGCAATGGAAGGTGGTTATAGGTGTAGGTGTTGCATGTTTCGACTACTGATTTTTCTAGGCACCAACCTTGCTCACATGAAATAATTGAACTATAAAGGGTTAATATATGTTCTTTTCCCTTGGTATATGAGGTATATCGGGGGACTTGATTCAAGACTACTATGTTATGCTCCTACTGAGCTCATTTAGTTTCTCCTCTCTTGGCTTAGGCAAGGTTACACAACTCCAACTTATAGATATTGATAACTTACAATCTCTTAGTTGTAGTTCATTGAGGTTTCTTTGTTTACAAATTTATGTTATATCTAATTCTCTTCCCTTGGTAGCTTGTACAAGTATTTTCGTATACCAGAGAAAATTTTCACAATTTTTTAAGCCATTACATACTTCAGGGTTCTTTAATTCCCATTTTCTCTCTTCCTTGTTTACAAGTCAATTTCAACTCTAAGTCGAATAAGGGTTTTCTTCAAAACTCAACTAGTGTCTTACAAAAAATTTGTAAATTTAGTACTATTTCACGAACATTGGGGCTACACTCATTTTTTTATCTTTTATGTATTTAAGCATTCAAACCCTAATGTCAAGGAGGAATGTATAATTTAGGCCAGAGTGTAACAACCCGAGTTTAAATTTCCAAGTAAATAAATAGTGTATGGCCATTGTATAAGTAAAATCAAAAGAAATGTCATGGGACGCATATTCCAAGCTAAATGAAGGGGAAAACATTACATTATGATCCATATGTGGTTAATTATTTATTGGCTATGGAAATTGGCATTGGAAAGAGGCAAAAGTCATAAACAGAAAATTAATTATTATAGGAGAGCAACAACATGAGGCAAAAATGAAAAATAAAAAAAGGAAAACGAAATAAATTCCACTTTAGTAGGTGGGGAAGAGGAAGTTACAATAAAAAGAGAAACATAGTAAAATAATATTGATGCAAGGGAAAATGAAGAAAAAAAGAAAGAAAAAGAAAACGAAAAAGGAGAGAGAGAGGTAGGGAACATTCTAGCATTCTCTTTGTGAAAAGACAAGGAAACAAATGAGAGAGAGAATGCTACAACACTTGGACACAAGCAAGAGACAAGAAAGGAAAACACGCAATGTGAGAGGAATGTGGGTGGCAGCCAAGAAGAATCTTTAACCAATAGATAGTAAGGGCAAAAAGGAACATAGAAAAAACTAGCCAAAAAGAGGATTTTTATAGGTAATAATGAACATGTTTGATTATATTGTTGGGATTTTAATGCATGGTTCATGCAATTTTTTTATGGTCATTTTTGTTTTCATTGACATGGATATTTTCCTGTACTGATAGTTAGGTACAACCTTTCCTTATGCCACTTTCTGGATAGCCATGATGTAGTTAGTTCCCTGTTGGGTTGAGCTTTGGATGCCAATAGATTTTAAATCTTAGTTGAGGTGGTCTGAGGGAAATATGAAGGGTTGAGGTTGGAGATGGTTTTCTCTAGGTAAGCTCTTGATAGGTGGATGGAGGCAGGAAAATTCATCTAAGTATGGTGAAGAATTTATGAGGCATCCAAGCTTGTATTACTTTCGATGATTTATGGACCTAGTGTTAGGTGAAATCATTATGTCTTCAATGTGGAGGTGGTTTCCCTTTAGATTACCTATTTGATTATGTTTTGCTTTATCCCATGAAATTCCACATTCA
Source organism: Pinus taeda (assembly GCA_000404065.3). Taxonomy (NCBI): domain Eukaryota; kingdom Viridiplantae; phylum Streptophyta; class Pinopsida; order Pinales; family Pinaceae; genus Pinus; species Pinus taeda. Next base: position 67,079 of record APFE031326737.1, on the reverse strand, counting down.
CGCTTGGAAAATGGCATGGGGGTGATTACGGTGGAAGAAAGGACTAGTTCTCTCTAATCTATGTCTAGGTGGAATGTGGAAGTCCATGACATGGTTAGTATTATGCATATATAATATGTGTTATTTTTTAATGAAGATCAATGTTCACATGTTTTGGTTTAATTCATTGATTATGTGACTGGTTTGTCATGGTTCCATTATGTGTTAAGTATATGTTACATGCACAATGTATTTCTTATTATATGAAGCTATCTTGTTATTGAGTTGTTTCATGCTTTGATACTCTCTTGGATAATTATTATGGATGCATTAGTTGATTTATGTTTTTATTGCATCTAGTATGAGAGGGGAGCAAGCCTTCTTGATGAACATCTAAAGAAACCAACGACAATAGTGAACAAAATATGCCTTCATGACCTATAAGTACCATACTCAAAAGGTGTGTATAAATTATTAACATGCATTTGGAAAGCATGAACTGCAACCAAGTCTAAGAAGAGAGCATGGGGACTATACATATTTTTGACAAAGTTTTGGAAAATTTTGGGTAGGTGACATGTATGTTGGCCCTAAATTTTTGGAACAAGGTCTATGGCCACATATACAAAGATAGGAAAATTCAACTGTAGCCACACTAAGGAAAGGTTATCCCTACATCTGCCGGCTTTTAGCCACATTAAAGAATGTTATCCATGTAGTTCAACAATAAGCTAGGTAACAGATTGGTTCAAACTCAAGGGAAACTGTCACCATGGAAAATACTCTTATAAAAGTCTGGTCATGTGTCCTTAGGTGTGACAAGTTAGACCTCACTTCTATAACTTCATGTGGGAATTTTGGTCACGCATAGTAAATCTCAACTCATCTTTACCCTGGTAATCACATAAAATTGGCTAAATGTGGGGTGGGGTGTTACACAAGGTTTCGTGGTCATAATAGAATGGGTTTTGTAGACACCAAGGGGAATATGTTGCGTCGATGTCAGCCCTAGAACACTAGGAAAATATGCTATATTGGATACTAGAGGGTTAGGGCAGAACTTGGTATAAGTTTCTCCAAACACCATATATCCTCAAAGAAAGAATAGTAATATACAACCTACACAAATTTTGTATAGGAAGGTAATGCTGCTTAAAACTACTTGATGTAATCTAGGTGACAAAACCCTATACTAACATATATGCTTTGAATTTCAAGAGAAAATGAAATGCCTTAATGTATGGAAAACATAAATATGAATGAAATATATGGGGCTAAACCATGGCAAAGAAATATTTTATGTGCAATCTACCAAACACATATTGGATAGTATCTTGTTATTTATACTATGCTCAAGTAGGCTGTCGATTAATATTTTTGTTTTAGAAGAAAAACAATTTTTGAAAACATAGTAATGGAAATTTCCACGAAAGGAATTTATGTAAATATAAAATATAAAGCTAATACTAATGAAAAATTCCATGCAAACGAAATTTATGTATTTTGTAAACAGTAGGGTTGTCAAAAGAAATAATGAGTATAAGCTTACATTTCTAATAAACACCAAATAATGTGGTATAGAGGTAAAAACAACAGTAATCCCCAATAATTCTTAACCAAGGTATATTTTCCAATATAATACACAGTAATAAGGGTAAGCCTAGCAATATTTAAATATGTCATTTTTATTGAGAGACATTTATCTATACAAAAAGAAAGGTAGAGTGAGGCCTGAACTGCTCTTTTATAAATAATGTAATGTAACCCTATCATCATTAAGAGTGTGGCACGACCAAACATGAACTGATAATTCTTGTTTAGGTAGGAATATATCCTTAAAAGTGAGGAGAAAAACCTTGAATCAAAATACACCAGCAGTAAGAGAACTCCTTTTAGATAAACAATCGACTGTCATTCTCCCAAGGCTAGTTTGTAGCTGTGAATTGATACCAACCATATGCACCTAATTTCGGAAAATAATGTACCTAAGTGTTTTAAGCGTAATAATAAGAGCTTAATAAAGGAAAAAAAAAACAAAATTTCAATGGCAAAAAAGAATTTTAGCAATAAAATGTCATTGTCTCAATCCTTAATTGCTCACTCGAATTCTGAAAAATGAAACATAGGGTTTCCTCAGCCCTGGTTAACAAAAAATACAATTTCATGTGAAATAAATAAACACTGAATATTCTCTAGAACCTATAAACCCTTAGTAAGGGCAACACACAAAATAAAAATTATGTTCATTCCTTCAAATATTCTAAAGGAGAAGAAGTATTCTGCCAAAGATTAACCCTGCAAATTACTATTACCAATAAAGATGAGTGAAATTTAAAAGAAACCCAATTCATGTTTAAATGAGAATGTTAGAAAGGAAAGAAAATTTTACCAACTCCAAACATAAAAGGAAATTTGTGAATTTACTAATAAATTTTATTTCAGGACAAATACATAACTGAACGTAAGGAAAAGTTTTCTTGTGGATTCGAGTCCTCATGCAAAAGAAGTTGAGTAGGACAAGTTGTCCAAGGTTGAATTATAGTGGTGTTAAGAGTGAGAATTGATTATTGAAACCCTAGAGATGCAAAGAACCAAATCCTTAGTGACAAGAGGCACAATGAGGGTCAGCTATGACAAACGAGATGAGGTAGTTACCCAAAACTACCCGGTATGCCCTTGACCATCGATCAGTGACCTAATCCTCTAAGAGTCTTCGATCAAGGGACATGTTGTAAGTTCTAAGTACATGGATTGAAAAGCAAAGAATTATGAAGTGGACTTGTAGTTATAGTAATTATTTGTTATTACACGAGTCTCTTTAGCTTTAACAAAAAAAAAAGATTCTTATTGTCACAAACAAGAGAAGGACATGAGGGAGGGTTATTCTCATTGATGGCTATATATGCCTAAATATCTTCAACCATTTCCTTATTCTATTTTTTCCTTTACTATTGGTTAAGAAAAAATTGTGATATACAATCCTTCATGTTGCTGGAGATATTTTACCCATGTCTAGCTACTCCATGGTAATATCTCTTGCATGGCATTGCATTTTGTGGCTTTTCTATTGGCTATTCCATATGTTGTTCCTTAGTTGCAGTTAACAGAAAAGATGGTTTCATGTGATATAAATAAACAGAGCATTATCTCTATAACATCTAAACCCTTAGCAAGTGTAACACACAAAATAAAAATTAGCTTCATTCCTTCGAAGACTTTGAAGGAAAAGAAGTATTCTGCCAAATATTAACCCTGCAAATTTCTGTTACCCATAAAGACGAGTGAAATTTAAAAGAAACCCAATTCATGTTTAAATGAGAATGTTAGATAGGAAAGAAAATTTTACCAACTCTAAACATAGAAGGAAATGTGTGAATTTACTAATAAATTTTATTTTAGGAAAAATACATAACTTAATGTAAGGAAAAATTTGCTTGTGGATTTGAGTCCTCACAAAAAAGAAGTTGAGTAGAACAAGTTGTCCAAGGTTGAATTACAGTGATGTTAAGACTGAGAATTGATTATTGAAACCGTAGAGACGCAAAGAACCAAACCCTTAGTGATGAGAGGCACAATGAGTGTCAGCTACAGTAGACAAGATGAGGTAGTTACCCAAAACTACCCGGTATGTTCCTGACCATCGATCAATGCCCTGATCCTCTAAGAGTCTTCGATAAAGGGACATGTTGTAAGTTCTTAGTACATGGATTGAAAACCAAAGAGGTCAATGTACTAAGCAACACTTCCTCAACTATTTTGGAAATATCTAGACAATTCTATAATAAAAATTATATTGACCCCATAAACAAAAGTGTACTCCATATAAGAAAAATCATCATAGATTATAAGCTCTTATCACAATGTTTAGACATTGACAAAGAAAAATTAATGTTTTATTAACAAGGGACATATTAATACAACTAACCATAACTATAGTTAGTATATATATAGACAAGATCAAATGCGACCAAACATAGGAACCCTGAATGGAATTTGGTTGTTTAACTATTTATAACAAAACATATCATGAGTACGAGTCACCATGACCATAAAGACACAGAGTGGTAGGACAATGGCTTAACCCTGGACTTGTTCAAGAATATAAAATTAGATAGAGTTACTAAAATCATTTAAACTATATTATATAGTGGCTTATGGTAACAATATTATATAGTGGGTTACTCATTAATATGGTTTTTTTTTTTTTTTTTAAATAAATTCGTGCAAAACTATTATTCTTTTTACACAAGGATTGAACAAGAATTATGAAGTGCACTTGTAGATATAGTAATTCTTTGTTATTACACGAGTTTCTTTATCTTTAACACATTGTTTTTCTTATTGTCACAAACAAGAGAGGGACGTGAGGGAGAGTTATTCTCATTCATGGCTCTATATGCCTAAATATCTTCAACCATTTCCTTGTTCTATTTTTTCCTTTACTATTGGTTAAGAATAAATTGTGATATACAATCCTTCATGTTGGTGGAGATATTTTACCCAAGTCTAACTATGCCATGGTAAATATTGCTTGCAGGGTGTTGCATTTTGTGGCTTTTCTATTCTTGTTCCATAAGCATTTCACAGGATCTATGTTGTACTTTCTCATTCTCCAAAAGCTTAGTGCATCCAACATAGCATGATTGTAGTAGTAGAGATGTCAAGATTTATTCTAGTGAGCTAATTATTGCAATATCATTGGTTTTTAGGATGTAATCTAGCTCACCAAACCCCTATTGTTACATTTTGAGGTACCATAGAACTTACATTGCAAAAATTCGTTGTTATTTAACATAGGATTTGAAGACCTTATTGAATAATATTAAGATTTCTCTCACTCAAATTGTAACAATATCACATATGTATTCATCTATGCTCTTTCTCCATATGCCATAGACTTATGTTGTTTCTTTTCCAATATTTGGTGCAATTGCTAGTAAGGATATTTAGACAGATTCTATGCAGTTTAAACCTTTAACATACACCTAGTAAATAATCATAGTAAATTTAAAATTATGAAAATATTATTTTGAAATAGAGAAACATTTATGCATAATTATATAAAATAATTGAAACAAAATTAAGGTTAAAACATTTTATAAATGCGTTGGTCATGTGTAATAACTCACTTTGCATATTCAATTGACTTTGTGACACTGCCAATGAAATGGATAATATAGGTTGTCTCCAAAAATTCCTTTATTCATTTTAAATTAACAAAATATCAAGTTAGAAATTGAGATTAATTAAATTCTATGCAAATCAACTTTGTTATACTTCAAAGTCATTAGGACATTTTTTCAGGGGGGAAGTGCGTCCCTGGTGAAGAAGCAACATTTTTTACACATATTCGCAGAAGCGAGAATATACAACATGCTGCCGAAGCAGTGAAGCAGAATTGGTTACATAGCTACGGAGCAATGATTCATGCACTATGAGTCGAACACTGGTAGGGAGGCTATAAGCGGTCATCTCTTACCACTCGAGACAAGTGACCATGTGCAAGGACATTAGGGAGAGCTATTTTGACACCATGAGCACAAAAATAATCAAGTCATGCAAATGAAACAGATGATTGCACAATAATTTTTTTATTTATTAAATTAACGATTAGTGCTAATGACATAGTAAAAATAGAAAAGAAAGAGAATAATAGTTGAAAGTTTAGTTGTTTATAAAGAAAAATAAATACCCATATCAAAAAAATAGTCTTTTTATTATTATTATTAAATTATATTTGTGTTTGAAATACAAAAAAATTTAGAGTATAATGATTCCTATTAAATATAATTCATTATTATATTATAAAACAACACATTTTGTAGTATGAATATGACTTATAAACAATAACAAAGATCATGTCCATGAAGAAGAGGTATATAGCCGAGGAATAGCACATCCTCAAACAAAATAAACCAAATATATCTACACATCAGACTCTTGGAAATTTTGTTTAAATAGAAATATTATATCCATTTTGTATGCTCCCTTGTTATGGAGAAAACAAGAAAATAACATTTTCTTACCAAATATATCTACACACATCAGACTCTTGGAAATTTTGTTTAAATAGAAATATTATATCCATTTGGTATGCTCCCTTATTAGGGAGAAAACAAGAAAATAACATTTTCTTAAATCACATTTGTGTTTGAAATACACAAAATTCTATATTTGATAATCACAATAATTTGAACCTAATTACTATAACTCCTATTCAACTACAACTTAATGTTACATTCGAAAACTACACTAACCAAAGATGAGGAGAACATGACTTCATATTATTCATAAAAAAAAAAAACGTTATCAAACTCTAGATGCATTAGATGCGCTAAAAAAGTGAGTAAAAACATATATTAAAAAACACATTAGATGCATTTGATATCGACACCTAAAAGAGGATAAAATAGTTTTATAGTCATGGGTGTTGTGTGGGTCGGATAACCTCCGTGACGTCAGGGATGACGGTGGTTTTCTCAGTCGAGAAACAAACAAAAGCTTAGATTCCAATATAAGCTGCCATTGGACATGAATTTAGTATCATTTTGTTTATTCAACTGCATTAGATTTTAGTATGATGAATTCGAACTATTTAAATTTTTTTTGGACATCTGTATTAGATTTTAGTATTATGAATTGGATGTATTTCATTTTTTTAGGAGTAGGTTTGGACTAGACTTTAGTATTATGAAGTGTACTCATGTCATTTTTTATTAAACAACTGTATTAAACATTATTTCATTTTTTTGGGCAACTTCAATGGATTTTAGTATTATGAAATGAATGTATTACATTTTGCTTGGGAAACGATTTTGATGAAACAAGGGCCTCATATATATATATATATATATATATGTGTGTGTGTGTGTGTGTGTGTGTGTGTGTGTGTGTGTGCGCGTGTGTGTGTGTGTGTATGTATTTATGTATGTATGTATGTATGTATGTACGTATGTATAGAGAGAAAGAGAACAAATCTCTTACTATCCTCAACTTCTGGGAGTGACCATTTCAAAGTAATAATAATAATTATCTATTCTTACACATGATTTTAAAATATATAGGACTCCTAAATTGTTTTTAAATGTGTATAGGAATCAATCCATGAGAAGGATTAAAATATTTACCCATAATACATTTCAGGTCGACAAGATTAAAATAAAATTAAAATTAACTAGACTATAACTTAATTTAACTTGTTATATATATATATATAACAAGGTTGATGAGAGGATGCATGTTCCTTTTGTTGAACTATGGCTATTGCATTCAGAGAATGGTTTTGTATTGAGTCATATGCTATTGTAGGGTTTTGCTTATAATATGTGTTATTGAGTTAAAGTTTGTATCGATGCTCATCGTTGAGAGTATGGATATATAACATTTTATATGGAAATAATAATACACTTATTGGAGTGGGTTGATGACAATCTTTTAAGAATATTTGGATGAGCATTTAAATTTCTTTGACCTTCAATATTGGCTAATTTTGGAAACAAATAGGTGGACCACAATGAGACAACCTTAGATTAAAAAGAGATATTTTTTCACTTCAAATCAATATATTGGAATAGAAACAGGAAACACATTATCTATATAAAAATATGTTCTTTTGGATGGAAGATTATTTAGAAGATTGACTTTTGTGAGACCTAATTCGTGAATTATATGGAAAGAGAGAGAAAGTGAAAGAGAAGATGTGAAGCATAAATTGGGAGGAGGATTACCATCAAGCAAGGAGGTAATTACTCTAATGGAACATAAATTAAAGCTCACATCCACTGAAGGAACATAATTTTAGGATGCAACAAAGTATAGAAAACTTGTAGGAAGCCTCAACTACCTGACTACTACCAGACCAAAAATTTCATTTTCTGTTGGAATCCTTTCCAGGTTCATGCAAAAACCTTGTGAGGTACGTTGATCTACTACGAAAATATTTCTAAAGTACTTGAAGGGAACTCAATGCTTTGGACTTAGGTATACATAGGTGTGCGACTTTAGCTTGATTAAATACTCTGATTCAGGCTTCGATGGAGATAAAGAAACTAGGGTATCTGCTTCAGGTTAGGCTATGAGTCTTGGATCAGGAGTTGTCTCCTAGATGTCACTTAAACAATTAGTTCAAGTAGATTCCATAATTGAGGCAGAATATGTAGTTGCATCTGAAGCAATAAAGGAAAATTTAGGAAGATTTGCAAGTGAAACAAGTGCATTCAAATCCACTCATGATTAACAACACTTCTACATAAAGTTGGCCAAGAACCAAAAGTTCCATGATCAAACAAAGCATACCAATAAACAATACCATTTGATTTGACATTATATTGGGACAAATTCAATCCATCTACACCATTGTTCCACAACTGAGAAGATTGCAGACATCTTCACCAAAGCACTTAGAAGATAAAAGTTTCAAAGATTCAGAATGATGCTTGGACTCATGAACATCCCTTCATATTAATAGGGGGAATGTTCAAAACTAATCATTGGGATTGGGTTAATATATTTAAAATATTGTAAATAGAAAACAAGTAGAATAGATATATGAAGAGTATATATGGATGGAGGGGGAGGCTCTTGGGCTTCATCTCCCAATTTATCTTCATATCCCTATTCTTCGAAATAGTTATATAATTTTTCTCTTTTATCTATTTTAACATATTTATTAAACCTTGAATGGTAACTTTATGGACTTTTTTTTCTTTTAATAAATGGAATAAAAATTAGTGTTAGATCCACAAACTCAATAGCATGATTATTTCTTAGGCCCATTCCAACTCTAAAATTGAAACTGTAACCTCCATTTTGATGCATATATACCTCACTTGTTATAAAATTGTGCAAATTGTTTCAAAGATTAATATCCATGTTTTGTGCTCAAACTAAACTAGGTGGGGTTCCCTAGTAAAAGTATGGCAAATAGTTTAGTTTATCATATCATTATATGTCACATGATTCTATGTTTCACATGAGAATTATTAACACTTTATTTATCATGCATATTGTTTCAGTCTTGAGGAATTTTAAAATGCATTTTATAGGTGATGCCTCATATTAAAATGTTGATTTACATATGTATATTTATGTTGTCACATGAAAGCCTAAAGGAGATTAGCAAAAAACCTTGATGATATGCTCTATAGAACAAGTATTGCAATATGGTTTGAAGATATTGATAAATCTTATATTGAATGTGCATTATGTTAGTTAAAGTAATGCAACTAAATCATGTCCTATGTATTTAAAAATATTTGAATGACATCACTTTGTTGTAATAACCATATGGACAGATTGTGAACAAAGTTGGATGATGGTAAGAAGGTCTATATGCAATCTTTCCTCATAAAAATATTATGGATGTTGGCATATTTGGAAATGATTTCAAAGGTATCAATAGTAGACGAGGGTCATTATTCATCACCTATTCAAGAATACATAGTTCTTATGTGAGTTAAAGCATTCTTTCTCTCTTAGTGTTTCTTGGTTAGGATTGAATGAAATGATAAACTCATTTTGTCACCTGCTAATATTGAGAGGTAATATTTATTGTTTTAAGCTATATGGTGATGGTCAAAGTTACATGAAGACCCATTAGGCTATATATGATGAATGCTTTAGCAGAAAGGGAAAGAAAATGTCTAGTTTGCCTATTAAGAAGTAAGACTTTGTGAGAATTCAATCCAAAAATGTTCAGAACTCTTGTGAGAGAATAGGCTCAACAACACTAGTAAAATTAATAAGATACTATAAAATATGGAGCTATCTTCTAGGTTTTCTGTTCTTGATTTCTTGTTGTTGAATCATTTCGTGACTACTATCATTAGTATGTTGTATGAATTCACTGAAAAATTAATTACATCATATTTGATTCTAGATCTAGATGAATGACAAGATATGTGTGTGTGTGTGTGTGTATATATAGATATAGATATACAGATATACATATATATGTGTGTGTGTGTGTGTGTCTGTGTGTGTACATATAATAATGTTGATAAGAGGATGCATGTTCCTTTTGTTGAATTGTGGCTAGTGCATTCAGAGAATAGTTTTGTATTGATTCATATGTTATTATAGGTTATTGCTTGTAATATGTGTTTATGTGTCAAATTTTGTATCGATGCTCATACTTCAGAGTATGTCTATATAATGTTTTATATGCAAAGAATAATGAACTTATTAGAGTGGGCTAATGTCAATCATTAAATAATATTTGGATGACCATTTAATTTTTTTTGATCTTCAAAATTTAACTAAAATTGCAAAGAAATAGGTCGACCATAATGAGACAACCTTAGAATACAAAGAGATACTCTTTCACTTAAAATCCATATATTAGAATAGAAAGAGTAAACAAGTTATTTATATAAAAATATGTGCTTTTGGATGGAAGAATAGTTAGAAGATTGACTTTTGTGAGACCTAATTCATGAATTACCTGGAAATAGAGAGAAAGAGAAAGAGGAGAAGATGTGAAGCATAAATTAGGAGGAGGAGTAGTGTTAGAATAGGAGGTAACTCCTCAAATGAATTGTGATTTTCCATTAAGTTTGATCATAGATATATACATGGAGGGAAAGACTCCCAGGCTTTATCTCCCAATGTCTCTTCATATGGCTATTCTCCTTATTTTCTATTTACACTATTTTAGATATATTCACCCAATCCCAATGATTACATATCAACATCACCCCCCCCCCCCCCTCAGCGTAATATAAAGGGATGTTGGTAAGCCCAAGCATTCTTCTCAATATTTCAATCTTTTCTCTTCAAAGAGCTTGGGGAATATGTCTACAGTCTAATCAGTTCTGGAATAATGGCATAGATGGACTGACTTGGCCTCAACATGATGTTGAATCAAATTGTATCTTGTATTGATATGATTTGTTTGATCATGGAACTTTGGGTTCTTGGGCAAATTTATTGCAGAATTGCTGTCAATCATGAGTGGAATTGAATGCACTTTCCTCACCTACAATTCTTCCTAAACTTTCCTCAGCCACACAATTTCCTCTGTTGCTGCAGATGCTTCCACATATTCCCCTTCATTGTGGAATTTGTTGGAACTGATTGTTTGTGTGACCTCCACAAGACATCTCTTGATCAAAGACTCATAGCATAACCTAAAGTAGATACCCCAGTTTCATTATCTTCATCAAAGTTTGAATCCGAGTATCCAATCCAGATGAATTCACCCACTTGTATATACCTAAGACCAAAGTCTTGAATTCCTTTCAATTACATTAGAATTGTTTTCACCACAAACCCATGTCCCTCACAAGGTTTTTGCATAAACCTAGAAAGGATTCCATCAACAAATGGAATTTCTTTTTTGGTAGTAGTCAGGTAGTTGAGACTTCCTACATGTTGTCTATACTTTGTTGATCCTCAAATTATTTTCTTTCAACAGATATGAGCTTTAAGTTCAATTCCATTAGAGTAGTGAAAGGACTACACTCATCCATGCCAATCTCGCTCACCAGGTCTCCAACGTACTTCTTATGATAGAGGAATCTAAACTCAGAATGTTGAGTTACTTCAAATCCAAGATAGTAGTGAGCATACTGGAAGTTTTTCATTTCAAAACCTTTCCTAAATTCATTCTTTATGGATGCAATATAGCTCTCATTGTTCCTTATCATCAAACTATCATCTACATACACCACAAGATATACAATTTCTTTTCCCACTTTCTTGACAAAAAAAGTTGCAACATCAAAATCATAATGTTTGAAGTTGAGCTTCAGAAGATGCTCAATTAAATTCTCGTACTAAGCTCATAGTGCTTTCTTGAGGCTATACAAGGAATTTACAAGCTTGCATATTTTCTTTTCTTAACCCTTCATAACAAATCCTTTTAGTTCGAACATAAAAACATTCTCTTTTAGATCTGCATTTTGGAAAGAATTTATTATATCCATTTGGTGGACTTTCCAATGGTTCCAAGTCTCCAAGGCAAACATTGTCCAGATGGTAGCCCATTTTGTTGTGGGGGAAAAGGTCTCCTCATAGTCGACCACTTCATTCCGCGAAAAACCTTTTGCCATAAGCCTGGATTTGTGCTTGTCAAGTGAACCACTAACTTCATACTTGTTCTTGTAGACCCACTTCCAGCCTATTGGTTTTGTTCCTGATGGAGGATCAACCAGTTTCCAAGTGCCATTATTTATCCAGGCATCATAATGATTTTGGATCACTTATTTCTATTCATCATGAGAAGTGGCTTATTTGAAGGTAGTTGGCTCAATATCTAAAGACAAATTCAGTTCATAATCATAAGAAACATCCATATCAACAGGTGAATCAAAATCATGTACATCAACTCCATTTTGCCTAGTTTAATTTCTTGTTCCTCTCTTTCCAACCTCATCTGGATGAATACTTTCAAGTTTCTTTGTCAGCCATTTCAGAGGACCTTTCTGAGATGGCCCAAGCTGCTCAATTGAGTAAGTTGTGCTTGAATCATGATTGAGTCTCCCAATTTTTCCAATCACATCACTCAAAGTGTTATCAGTGGTTGGAGCTTCATGTGAGGGAGAGAGTGCTTCATAAGAATATTCCACAGATTGATCCACTATATGAATCCCCCCTTCAAGATATGGAATATCATTATAAAATTGTTGAAAATACTTGGCATGTCCGCACCTATCCAAGTGATAAAGTTGTCGCTCAACAACATTGTGAGCCTTGGAAGATTTAAGAAATATAACATCTCTAGATACTACAAAGTTCTTATTAACTTCATCATAGAGATGGTATGCTTTGGAGGTATTTGAATACCCCAAGAATATACACTTACGACTCCTTTCCCGAAGTTCTTTTATTTGTTTCTTAGATATCAAGTCATAGTAGGTGGAACCAAAGACCTTGATATGCTTTACTGAAGGAATTTGGCCATACCACATTTTGTAAGGAGTCTTGCTTCTAATAGCATTAGATGGACACCTATTCTTTATATACATAGCACATAAAACTGCGTCTGCCCAAAACATCAATTTAACATTCTTGAAAAACATCATGGAGTGTACCATATTTAAGATTGTCTTGTTCATTCTTTCAACAAATCCATTTTGTTGGGGATTATAAAGCACATTTATTTGATGTTTGATCCCATGATAGTGAAGATAGTTTTCAAACTCATTTGAAGTGTATTCGTTTCCATCATCAGTGTGAATAGAGTGAATATAAGATTGTGCATCATTTTTAGTCCATGCATGAGAGTTCTTGAATGTTTGAAAAGTATCATATTTTTTCTTAAATAATTAAACCCAAGACATTCTGGTGTAGTCATCAATAAATAGCATCATATATTTATTTCCATTTGCAGAAGGAACAAGAATTTGGCCCCATAAGTCTCAATGAATAAGTTCAATTTTTCTATGTGCTCTAGAATGTGAATGATGAAAATATTGTTTTCTATGGTTTCCTAGAGTACATGCATCACATTTCTTAAGTTTCCTTGGAATTGTAGGAAAGCAAGTCATGCCATTTTTATTGAACTTAAGAAGGTTTCCATAATTCAAGTGTCCAAATTTAGAATTCCATAAGAGACTTGATGGAAACGTACCTTCATCATAAGAAGAATTGTATGAGAATTTTTGTGCACGAGTAGAGGTTCCTTGAATCTTCAGAAGTCTTTCTTCTTCAATCCATCTCATGAAAAGAGGGCGATCTAATTCTTTTTTGAACCCAAAATTTCCATCAAACATATGAATGGAGTGTCCTTTCTCATGGATGTGGACCAAATATAGCAATTTTCTCCTCAACTTCAGGAGATATAGAACATCATGCAGAAGAAGCTCTTGAAGACCAAGTAGTCTGAGCCTGATTGTGCGAAACCCTAGTGGCTTGAGTTTTGACTTGTCTACAAAGTATACTGGTCCATCAACATTCTTAGTAAATTATTCAAAAAAATATCTCCTAAAATTCATATGGAACGTTTCCCCTGAATCAAATAACCAACCATCTTTCCAAGAATTAATTGAAACATTAAATAAGTCCTCAGTTACTCCAATATTGCAATGTGCCTTAACATAGTGAGAAGATTTGGGTGCTTTACCTTTCCATTTATCATTGGTTTTATCTTTGGCTTCATTTCTTTATTTCTCAATTCTTTCTGAAGGAAAATTACATGTGGTTTCATCATGTCCATATCTATCACAACATGTGCAATGAAGATTAGACTTTTCTCCTTGGAATTGTCTTCCCCCCTAGCTCCAAAATTCCTTCTACCTCTTACTCTTTGAACTCCAAAAATAGATATTAATGAATGCATTTTTTTAAAAATGTACCCTGCTCAAAATATACTGAAGAAAAAAATTTCCCTTCTAGTGGTGAAAAATGTACTCTTCTTGTGGTATATACATATTCTTCATATATATACAAAAATACAATTCCGTTTTATATGTGACAGAAGGATTATTTGAGGGAGATGGTATCTGGGGAGGGTGTATATGACAAAGGTATTAACTGTGTAGGGTATTAACATATTGACCATGATTTATAACTGGGGTTATATGTAGTGACTGTAGTAGGACGATGTTATATGACAATGGCTAGAGTATAAAGGAGGCAGTTTGGCAGCGAGTGGTATGAGGACCAGTGGTATGAGGAGGTGGTATAGCAATTGATGGTACCACACTGAGCGATAGTTGTATCCCACGGTTGTATGGGTAGGAAATACCACAGCAGTCAATGTAACATATACCATTCAACATAACATATGACATATACCATTCAAATAAAGCAAAATTATATTAAAAACATAGCTATTAGAAATCGTGAGTGGGAGTGGAGTGTATTGACTACATAAGTAATTTTGAGGTATGGAGGAAACTGGGGTGCATTGAAGGTCGATCCATGAGTTACTATGCAACTTGGAGTCAATTGGTGGGTGGTAAGAGGAGAAACTATAGTATTGGAGAGAATGTTCGACAGATCCATGATGGGTGGTATGGTGGTTTGATGCTAAGATACTAAAACATCCATGGTTCATAGTAGTGGTATGGGGAGAGTAACAATCATGGAGGAAAGTGCCACATGACACATCACTTCAAACAAAGTCACAATATTGAGCACAATGTGAGCCTGGTAATGAAGGTGGAGGTACCAGAAGGTGGAGGGGTATGATTATAACATAACGAGAGTTATACTACGGTCAGTGGTTGCAGTCATGATTCAATATAGTTTTAGGCTCTAATATGGGATAGAGGGGAGTTGATACGAGTGCACTCAATGTGATCGAGGGAGGTTCAATGTCTCCAGAAACAAAATTTCAAATGGAAGCATGAACCAATCAGTTAAAAAACAACATACCATTCACTAAACTGATGACCTCTTTTCCTCTACAAAAAGTGGCTAGAACCTGAGGTCTGATACCATTTCAGGCTAGGAGGTAATTCCTCAAATGAATTGTGATTTTCCATTAAGGATGATCATATATATATACATGGAGGGAGAGACTCTTGGGCTTCATCTCCCAGTGTCTCTTCATATCCATATTCTCTTTATTTTATATTTACACTATTTTACATATATTCACCCAATCCCAATGATTAGGTGTCAACAAGTAAAAGATAAGTATTTGTAAAGGGAGAAGAAAAATAATACAAACATAACCATAGAAAAATAAGAATTAAAATCATTCAGAAGACTAGGTAAACCATCAAAGTCTCCTTTTAGGCAGTAGCATAAAAAAGAATAGGTTCGAGCCTATATGAAATGTTAGTGGGTATTCTAGCAAGTTGTAGCTTGTAGAAGAAAATATAGGTTCAAGCATTTGTAGGTGGGTTCCTACAAAAGTTGATGTAAAAGGAAAGTGGGTGATTTCATATCTCAGAAGTTGGTTCTTGCATATCGATTGAAGCCAATTCGTTGTCAAAGATGATTATTAATAATAATAAGAATAAGGATAAGAAGAGAAATATTCTGGTGGTTTTTCTACCCAAAGTGTTTAGACATAATATTCCTCATGTTCATATGTTATGATTTTGCTACTTATGTGGTTTGTGTTTTCCTTTTCATGCGTTGTTTTTTATATATACTACTCATATGATCTACTTCTTAATCAATGAATAAGTTGATTTTTAATTAGTTAATGATGTTCTACTCACCTATACAGTGATTGACCCCCATAAGTATAACCTAGTTTCCAAGAATTGGTATTAGTGACTTCTTCCTTTGAGTGTAGCTTGAACTAGAAGCTGAACTTGGTTGAATCATGGATCATCAAAGTGTGCCTCTACTCCACAAACTTTTAGGGATGGAGGTTCAATATAAAATCTAAATTAATTTCTCATGGATCTAAAGTTTTGAAGGTAGTGACTAATGGTTATGGTAAATATTCCCCTTTAAGACAAGTTCAACAATAGAAATCCTAGTCTAAATACACAGTTTAAAAGAAAATTTACAATATGGATCTTAAGAAGGTAATAGAAATAATATATATATATATATATTTTAAAGGTCACAAGACCTATATGTAGGATATTTTACTATCTCAGAAGGAGATTGTTAAGTCAAATGAGATCCATTTTACTAGTGAGAAAGTATTTCATTGCTATGCTAAGAACTTAGTTGAATACCAAGACAAGATTGAGTCAGCCTTGGTTGATATATAAAGGA
Source organism: Pinus taeda (assembly GCA_000404065.3). Classification (NCBI taxonomy): domain Eukaryota; kingdom Viridiplantae; phylum Streptophyta; class Pinopsida; order Pinales; family Pinaceae; genus Pinus; species Pinus taeda. The sequence goes on along the minus strand of APFE031326737.1, from coordinate 50,474 downwards.
TCTCAAAGGAAAACAAATATTAGAAGAAACATCTTAAGATAATTGACGAAAGAGCACATGATTTTTAAGAAGTAATTATTTACTCGAAAACTAATTTAGAAGGTCTAAGGATAGTTGAAGAGGTAATGAGTAGCCAACTAAATGAAATAAAGGAACACTGTGAAAAATTAGAATCTGGAGTAGCTTCAGTAAGGAATGAGATAAAAAAGATTATAACTAGCTCAAAGGTAGCCATAGAAGGTAAGATACTAGTATTTAAAAGACTTGTAGTGTAAGATTGTAGTAGCCTAATTAGCAGGGATTAAAGCTCGAACAAGTAATAAAACAAGCAACTAAGGACTATGTTAAAAATAAATATCCTATAAAATAAGGCCATCTATTTCTAGAGATGAATCTAGAAAGTCTAAAAGCTTACAGAAAAGGAATAACAACTCCTTTACGTCCTTGATTAATACTGTTGATTGTTACTTCTACAATAATTTTGGACATATTGTAATTGATTGTAGGAGAAGTCAAATCAAGGTTCATTAGCAACTAATGCAATAGAATTGTAATATCACTTAAGAAAGTAATCTTAGAAGATTATTCCATACAATAAGATCATCAACTACCAAGTACATAAGTTTTTCTATGGATATTGTTATTCATGAAATATTTTTTTTCCATAAGGTTATTGATTGCAAATCCTATGAAAAGAAGATGAGTGTATTGTATGTTGAGGGAAATTTGTATTGTGGATAATAGTATGAGAATGTAAAAGTATTTTCTCCATTTTATATGTCACACAAGATTCTATAAATGTGACAATCTTGGCTATATAGATAAAGATTGGAACTTGTCCAGTTCTTTAGACTAATTAACTAGACAAATGGAGGAGAGGATTCAAAGTAAACTATATAAGAAAGAGGAAGTTAACCTCTTAATTTTTGGAAAAAGTTGAAGGATAATCAAGTGACGTAAATGAAAAACTGAAGTTAGCATGGTCTTATGGGTAGCATATAGTGGCTTCTTGAGTATCATGAAGATTCATTTATGATGAAGCTCTAGTGAAAGCATGGTGTGTCCTAGTGCCTACAATCAAAATATAGGTGTGAAGAATAAGAAGAAACGTTCAGGTTTAGGGGGAGCTACTAAATGAAATGAATGTAACTATAAGGAAAGAAGAATCCAATAAGTTTTTTTTTTTTTTTTTTTGAGTAGCAATCATGTAGTGTGAGGCACCTCGAGGGACAAGGTACACTAATAGTGTTCCTTGAAGATATGAAAGACAAGTATATGACCTTATGGTGCATGTATTAATTGTTGGCTGTATATTGTGATGATTTAGAGCAATAGAGTAAGTGGAATAGATTCATCAATGGGATAAAATACATGTTTACATAAGTATATTAAATTGGTAACACCCACCATAATTCTTACACATTCACAATGAGAGAAGTTAATGCTTGGAGGTAGGATCAAGAATCATTCTAAAAACAATGTGGCATGATAGTGGCAGTACAAGAGGAACTATTATTTCCAATAATGAAAAAGGCTAGGTGAAAGAGAAAAGGATACACGAAAGGAAATGTGGTATAGTTAAACACAAGATAGATGACACATCAAAATAAAGACACCATGAGCGAAATGGCATGCATTCTCAAATCGATTGGTTGGTTAATGATATAAGAAGTTTGTAGTGGTCTTGAAATTGATATTTGAGTATAAATGAAGAAAATTTTCTTTCCTTCATACCTATATATGATGATAGGACCAATTTTTTTATTCATATTAATGAAGCCATTAACAAATTGGAGATGGATATATGACACATCAAAATAAAGACACCATGAGTGAAATGGCATGCATTCTCAAATCAATTGGTTGGTTAATGATATAAGAAGTTTGTAGAGGTCTTGAAATTGATATTTGAGTATAAATGAAGAAAATTTTGTTTCCTTCATACCTATATATGATGATAGGACCAATTTGTTTATTCATATTAATGAAGGCATTAACAAATTGGAGATGGAGGAAATGCAACATAAGTTCTAGGTACAAGTATTTTCCATAATTTAGGAGTCACTCCTAAATGATGGTACATTTTTAAAGAGAGAAGAAGGAAAAGTAGGAAATGATCTAATCTTAAAATATTTTTTTGTCATGAATTTTCTTATATGAATATAACAAAGGAACTTATTGAAGTTTTAAAGTTGATCACAAATATTATATTTACAAATAGGTTGCAAAAGGGCCATCCACCAAATATTCATCTATATCATAAAGATATCCATGAATTTAGAAACATTTGATGCAGTTAACACCCTCTTTATCATTACAAAAATGTATCATATAAGGGAGAGGACACCAATAACATAGAGTAATAAAGACACTTGGATTTGATGATCAGAATAATGATAGTTTCACTGTAATTGTCGATTGAATGGGGTGGAAGAAACATCTATAACTTGTCATAAGACTAGTGATGTGTATTCTCAAGAACCTAAAAAAGGCAAATTTCATTAGTCTGTAAATATTTTGGGCCTGAGCATGTGTTATTAGTATTCTATGCTGAGAATAAAAAAAAAATATTATTAATCACCTTGTGAAAGAAACTTCTCAAAGTAACATATATACCAAAAAAATGGCCATTTTGGAGCCTATATTTTTTATGTTGTTGATAATGGATATTTGCAGACTATAAAAACATATGACAAATGGGGTCCTCTAATGGTAGAAATCTTATTTTTAGATGTTTGTAAATGTATGCCTGTGATACATATTCTAGCATACCCTTGGTTTCGAGAAACGTGGTGTTACATGAAGAAAGGTTGGCATAATCCTAGGTCATTATGACCAACAATAAGACCTTCAACCATGGTCTCATAGTTGTATACATATTTTATCCCATTCCCAAGTAAAGGAACGATGATTAGAATACATGTTTAGATCCTTATGAAGACAATTTATGGGACATGCAAAGTCATCAAACCTTAACTATGTTCATCAGTTATATGACAACGTTTATGATAGATTCCATGTCCCATTTTTGATCTTCCTTTGGGCACATATCAAAGGGTTCTTCATGGAAGATTGTGGGAATTTGTTTTAGTATGTTGATGGTATACTAGAAATGCTAGCATCCATCACAATTTCCAAACATCAAGAAAACCATGCTACTGAATTGTCTTTTATAGTGCATTTAAGGACATATTTTGGAGAGATCTCACTTAGTAAAGACCCTTTTACTATATCGGTCCTTAGGTGACATGAAAAATAACAAGTAAGCTCATTAGTATTAGCTATTGAACCTAAGAATGGAAATACAATAATATTACAGCAACTCACAACCATTTCTAACATTTGTACCTAGGCAGAGGTAAAATGAATTGTGTGAGAAAAAAAGACAATAAATGACATACATTAAGGAAATATGTAGAGAAACAATGAATCACATGCATATAGAGCAATAACATAAATATAATTCATGCTGATCTTCAACAAATGAACAACAATGAATTAAGCATGGGGGGGATATACTAAATAAGGAAAGGTAGCCAATCAAAGAAATAAACAAAGGGGCCCTTTAGCCAGTCCTGAATTAAACCATCCTTTCCCCAAAATTAGTAGTTTCAAGAGAGACTGAAAACTATGAAAGTAAGGATGAGCCTATTAATAAGGAAAAGTATTTCTTGAGTGTTGGTTGAATACAATGAAGACCGATCTAGTGCTTTCACTAATTCAATGTTAGGTAAATCCTTAGAATTAAATCCTAGAGGTTACTAAGAATATGTAGGGCAAAAGAGAAAGAATATACTAAAAGAATTTCATAGGCTATGAACTTGAGGAAATGTTACATAGTTTTGGCAATGTTACTGTGAATAAAGCTTCTTCAAAGTTAGAACTTTGTTACTAGTGGAATGTGTCACCTAACTTGAGGTATGCCAATAATAACATACATGCAAATAAAATAGAAGAGCTATGCGAGACTGTGGATGTTACATAGTTAGTGATGAGAGAATTATAAGTCATAAATTATATATGATATGTTGGGAGTGATATATGCTATAAATAATAGGTTACGCATTACATTGGAACATTAACTACATTGAAAATGTGGAAGTATAAGTAGCAAACACTTAGAAGTAACCAATGACAAATCACTAAGGATTAGATTGACAAAGTAGTTATAACCCAAATGTCTCGTGGACGTAAAGGTGGAGTAATTACGAAATGCATTAGGATGTTATAACTCTCACGTGTGTAAATTCCAATGCAGTATATGTGATATGGATCCTAGAGCAGAAAAATCCAACAATTATAGCTTTGTCTGTTGATTCTAGATCATAGTAGGGTTAGAAGAAGTGGAGAGAAGAGTAATTAGAGGAATCAAGTACAAAGAATCAAAAACAGAAGGAAACATTTGATACTAGAAGATCTTATGGTAGAAGATTAAGATTCAGTTATAGATCCAATACTAGAATAATAGCAAAGGAAAAAAAAAAACTTAGAAACCAACCCTAGGATATTGATGTGAAATGTGGAGGTAATAAGGATAAAAGGGGATATAATGAGAAATATTTCTTAGGAAAAAGTGGGATGATATTTAGTGTTGCCATCTATTGTACCTTAAGAAACCAATTTCCTGGCTGTGTAGAAATTGTGCTTAAGACATTAATGATTGTAATGATGGTCACTTGTTTGTCACTTAATTGTATGTTGTGTTCTCAAACGAAGGACATTGGAGACTTGGCTTTTAACGATCAATAATTAGGTGACATGAAAATATCAGAATGTCATTTGATTTCTAAATATAAATGATGAATGAAGAAATCTTGAAGAAGTCAGAGACAATATGTTGTTTTACACAGAATCTACTGCCTGTGACACTTGGAGAAGTTAAAGATAATATGTTGTCTTAAACAGAAACTACTATCTGTAACTTAGAAGAATTGCAGAGGTAAGAACTTTAAGTATAGGACTTCTCTTTTAAGGTATTTTAACTTTATTTACATAAGCAAATAAAGACCTGTAGATTCATTACCATACTTAAAGGAAGAAAACATATGATGGCACATAACAGAGAAGTCAGAAAATCATACCCAACAATGTATGTAAAACTTCTGATTATTTCTTTAATCAACAGTTGTATCAGGAATACAGTGGCCTAGTATCTAGCTTCTCCAAATTTCGAATCCCTTCTCTCTAAATTTCTTTTTTTTTATACCTTATGAGATAGTTGGTAGTCACCAAAACTGTTAAACTACTTAACTATTTCCCTAATTGTCTAAAGTAAAAATTATTACAGAATATTACACAGAAGGTAAAGGATACCTCCTTCTAAAGAACATAAAATAATAGGAAGTAATAGAAGTTAGAAGATGATGGTCATTCTCTGTTCGAATCCGTATCTTTGAGCCTTAACAGAGAAGTAGATGAAGGGCGAAAGGCTTTGGAAGAACTATGGGGGGTAAAGAATGTATGGGAGCCTCGACGAGGTTGAACCCCCGCAGTGATTTCTAGCCACACATTTTGGTCAACTGTGCTAATGTCACAGCCAACTACAAGGGTCGAGATTTGACTAACCTTCAGGCTCATTTCTTCCCTGCAATGCACCTTAAAGTACCTATCAAACTATCACTTGGTCGCGCTTCTTGAATCTGCATGACATTTAAGTGATGGGTCAGGCCCACAGAATTTAAAAGAATTAACACTCTGATTCATAAAACCTATCGCGTTCGCCTTTTCAATGCACCTTTGACTCCTTTACAAAGCTGATAGGAAATATAAACTTCTAGTTAATGATCTATCAAGTCCAATTTTAGCAATAGAATCTTATTAATTTTCCACTAGATATCCGTCAAATCCCATCTCTTTCAATGGATGGCTAAGATTGGCCCGAACATTAACAAATTAAATTGTATTTCATATGCCATTGCGTCTGATTTTCAAATGAAAGTTCATTTTAGTTAGCCACCCGATTGTTGTTAGATCGGTGGCCTGTTGATCAGATGGCCCAGATCTTCTCGGGAGTTTCTTACACTCAAAAGCCATTGAAAATATAAAATCAACCATTTATTTCATATTTTTTATTTTATAAAACTGAAAATAAAAGTTAAATAACAATGGACAATGGACGCTACAACATCTAGCTCCACCTGGGGATAGTGCTTTTGCAACAAAAGCAATAAGAACCAGAGATTAGTTCCCTCACCTCGGGCATGGAGTCATATATTGCTTAATCAATTTGAATTCTATAGCATTTATACAATGATTTCACTCTGGTATCTACAGTAATTCGATGCTTGTGCTTTGATAGCAAGGTGCTGAGAATCATAGATCATTGGCCTTAGTTGGGCATGGAGTCCGATATTCTAAAAACCCTGATATTTGAAATACTAAAACATGACATTCGTGAAATCTGAGACCTCTGCAAACCGGCTTCCAACTGGGACAACCACCCTTATTTATTAGCTAAAATTAAACTAAAGAACTATAATTGGAAACCAAATACTCAACACCTGAGCTTATTTATATACAGGTTCCTACCTATGTCCATGACTGATCTCAATCAGGTGAATTCAATCTTCCAACGATACCAAGTTAGCATTTGAGTGCCTGATCTAGAACCATTCTGCTAGTAAATTTTGAAAATACAATTCATCTTGAATGGAAAATAAACTATGCACAAGGGTAGATCACAACAAAAATTAGGAATATATCCACAAAATGGTATGTGTATGCTGTTAATAAATTTCCCCATGTAATCTTCCACAGGATCTTCAAAAGTATAAGAAAAAATATGGACCTGATCAGCTCCAAAAACGAAAGTCTCTATGTATGAAGGTTCTTGCCAGTTTTCTTCTCTATGCCCAACACCCAATTGATGAACTTGAAGACCTTCATCCTGTGAAACACTTGTTCTTTATTTAGAATAGGCTCCATGAAAGAAGAACTTCAACACCCCTTATGTTTGTAGCTTTGTATTTACATAGGCTGAGCTAAGCTACCTCTGGTTATCTTCAGCCAATTCTGCATTGTCATGCATCATGAAGCAAGATAGGTCATCCTTTTCTTGAATATATAAAAGTGAATTTCTTGCTTCGATATTTGTGATTATGCTAATAAATATTGCTTCTCTATACAACCTACTTTCTTCCCCACTAAAAATTGATATGACAACATAAGAAAAATCTAGCTTCAAAACACCACCCAATTTAGCCCCCCATGACCTAGATAGTAACATTCCAAACCTAGCAAGGATATCTACTACCACTACATCCATTGCCAAACTTTTGGCTGGAATCTAGGGTAGTGACACCAACACATCTTTAATGCCCCCTAGACACTTGAATTTATGTGAATCAAAAGAATACATGTCTCTGTAAGGTTTAGTAACTTGTAGGTTTAGTTGTTTCATCATTGATAATGGCATAAGGTTATGTGAGGCTCTTGAACCAAACATACAATTGCGCAAGAGTAAATCATGAACCAATAAAGAAATGTAGAAAGGAGGTGTTGAAGAATCTACCTCCTCCACATGTGAACCAAAAACCACTACCGGTATATCTTCTTGGCAATTCACAATATCATATATATTCACATTCTGAGATAGATTGATAAACTCTATAATTTCTCTTTGATAAGATGGTGCTTTAACCAACTCTTTCAGGGGTACCTAAATTTTGGTCTTTTCTAACTCTTTGGTAATGCTAAACACATGGATTTGTTTAGTATTCCTTTCATTCTCATCTTCACCTTTCTTCATAACTAAAATCTCTTGTGGAATGGAAACAAGCTTCTCTAAAGGAATTTTTTCACTTTTGTCTTGACAAGACTCAACTTGAAGCATTAGGGTCTTGCTACTTGTATTCTGTTGTTGCTTTCCTTTATTCAATTGTTATGCAAGTTGTGCTTCTTATTCTTGTGGAGTCACCTTTGGTAAGGGATCCAAAACTTGCTACTTACCTTCATCTTCTTGACTTCTAGATCTTTTCCTTGATCTCAAGTCATATTTCTTATGTAGTTATGCTTGCATAAAATCATAAAATCGCTTCCAACATTCATCAATTTCATTATCATCATAGATGACATCTGTTTCACTTTATTCTCCTCCCTCAACACCTAGTTCATCTTCATCTACTACATACAATGTGAAAATATGGTCATCATGATCCTTGGAATGCCCTAGTACTCCATCAGGATCTGCCTCTATATACAATGGTTCTTGAATCTGACCTTGATCTTTTCTCTCCCTTTGTAAAATTTTCATAGGACGTCTTCTATATTGAGGATTAAAATTTCTATTTTGTTGTACTTGTCTCTTAGAATTCTTACTCTCAAATTCTAATTTAATCAATTTATTTGACAAATTTCTAATTACATTATTCATATCCTCTAATGTTTTATCTTGAGAGGATTCTACTTTAGCCTTTCCCTTATCTTTGATAGGCTATGTATCTGGTGTTTTACCTGCAACCACCAGATTGCTTCTATCCCTAATGCATCTGTTTAGATCTAATCAAGGGTTTGGGATCTCTTTTCCCTTAATGTAAATCAAAAATCTTATTCAAAAGCCGCTACAAAAGTTATTTTTTCACCAACAGGAGGGGGATTAATCTCCACTGGAAGATTGTTGTACAATTTATTAAATCTTCTGATGAATTCAGTAACACATTCATCAAATTTCTTCTTGATAGAATTAAACTTTGTGAGCGAAAACCCATGATCTCATTTTTCTCACCATCTCTGGGTGAACAGGTGCTCCATCTCTTCCCAAGAAGGAATAGAGTTATTAGGAAGCCCTTTAAACCATTTTATTTCTTATCCATCCAAGCATTGAACAAAAAGTATTAGAACTACATCCAAATGTTCAAAATTAAGGTTTTCTACAAAATTACAAAATACTGATACATGATTCTCTATTGTTTGTTCATCCTCCCTTGTGAAACAAGGAAGAATCTTCAAGTACACTTGTGGCATTTGATTCAATTGTTGTGGCAATTGAATAGTTGCATACATATTAATAAAAAATGTAGATGCTACCATGTTTGCTCCTAAATTTACTAAACCTTGATTACTAGCTAATGTGGAACCCGACTGAGGAGTAAATGGAGTGTGCAAAGGTGGTCATGTAGTTATAAGTTCAGGCTAAATAACTATAGTAGATACTAAAAAGGAAATAGACTCTAAAGACTATTCTTGACAGTTGAGTTCTTGAAATGAATTGGATGTAAAAGGTGACTCTTGGTTAATAAAAGATGAATGTGAAAGATGTGATGAACTACTGCCTGGTGCAGACAGTGTAGGACTTGGTGTAAGTGGAGTTTTAGCCCTTCCAACCCTCTTGGAAACTAGCCTTTCAAAATATGAAAGGGCTTGAACTTTCTGCTGTGACATGTCTGACCTTGTATGGGGTCTCCTTGGAGTCAGAGTTATTGATTTTGTTCAAAACAACCAAGTATTTCCTCCTCACTGAACAGCCAGGGGAAAATATTGAAAACCCAGGGTAAAGTGTTCTTCTCTTCTCTCCCTGGAAATGAAGCCAACTAATGTTGTACCTTAAGAAACCAATTGCCTGGATATGTAGAAATTGTGCTTAATACATTAACGATTATAATGATTGTCACTTGTTTGTCACTTAATTTTATGTTGTGTTCTCAAATGAAGGACCTGGGATACTTGGTTTTTAACCCTCAATACTTAGGTGACATGAAAATATCATAATGCCATTTGATTGGTGAATATAAATTATGAATAAAGAAAGCTTGAAGAAGTCAGAGACAATATGCTATTTTACATAGAATCTGCTATACATGACACTTGGACAGGTTAAATAAAATATGTTGTCTTACACATAAACTACTATCTGTAACTTAGAATAATTGCAGACGTAAGAACTTCAAGTATAGGAGCGCTCTTTTAAGGAATTTTAAATTCATTTACATAAGAAAATAAACGCCTGCAGCTTCATTACCATACTTAAAAGTTGAAAACCTCTGATGGCACATAATAGAGAAGTCACAAAATCATACCTAACAATCTGTGGAAAAATTTTGATTCCTTCATTAATCAACAGTTGTATTAGGAATACAGTGGCCAAGTATCTAGGTTCTCCAAAGTTTGAACCCATTCTCTCTAAAATTTCCTTTTCTTTCTATACCTTATGAGATAGTTGGTAGTCATCAAAACTTTCAGACTACTTAACTATTTCCCTAACTCTCTAAAGTAGAAATTATTATATATTATTACATAGAAGGTAAAGGATACTTCATTCTAACGAACATAAAATAACAAGAAGTAATAGAAGTTAGAAGATGATGGTCATTATTTGTTCGAATCTATATCTTTGAGCCTTAATGGAGTATTGGACGAAGGGTGAAAGGCTTTGGAAGCACTACAGGGGGTAACGAATGTATGGGAGCCTCAACGAGGTTGAACCCTCGCAGCAATTTCTAGCCGCACATTTCAGTCAACCGTGCTAACATCACGGTCAACTATTGGGGTCGATCTTTAACTAACTTTCATGCTCATTTCTTCCCTGCAACGCACCTTAAAGTACTTATCAAACTATTGCTTGATCGCACTTCTTGAACCTGCATGGCATTTAAATAATGGGTCAGGCCCACGTAACTTAAAAGAGTTGACACTCTAATTCATAAAACCTGTCACGTTTGCCTCTTCAACACACTTTTGACTCCCTTATGGACCTGATAGGAAATATAAACTGCTAGTTAATGATCTTTCAAATCCGTTTTTAGCGATAAAATCCAATTACTTTTCCACCCGATATCTGTCGGATCCCGTCTCATTCGATGGATGGTTGAGATTGTCCCAGAATTCAGTGAATTAAACTATATTTCATATGCCATCGCATCTGATTTCCAAATTAAACTTCATTTTAATTGCCCACCCGATTGTGGTTGCATCTGTGGCCTGTTGATCAGACAACCCAGATCTTCTCACGGGTTTCTTACATTCAAAAGCCATCGAAAATATAAAATCAGCCATTTCTTTCATATTTTTTATTTTATAAAACTGAAAAATAAAACTTAAATAACAATGGACAATGGATGGTACAACACCATGAATGCCAAAGGACGAGATTTTTGTGAAAGTTGGCATTGATGTCAAACATGTCTACAATATATTAGGGTCAATATCCAGTACCTATTCAAGAAGACAATGCTCCTGTGTCAACTAAAGAATTCTTTCTCACATAACTAAGTTCCAAATCATGATTCAAATACATGTTAAATTCATTCGATCACCTCATAATATTGAGTGGTATTATTTATTGTTTGAAGTTATACAGTGATGTCCAAAGCTATGTGAAAATCCATTAGGCTATATAGCATGAATTTTTTAATACAAAATGTAAGATATTTTCTAATTTTCCTATTAAGAGATTGAGACATTGTCACAAGTCAGTCCACAAATGTTAAGAAGTATAGGATCATAAGTAGTATTGAAATTGACATGATGATATAAAATCTAGAGCTATGTTTGAGGTTGTCTATTGTTGATTTCCTATTGTTTAAATATTTTAGGATTTTTTTTGCTTTTCTATTATATGAATGATTAAGAGAGACCAGTTCTATCATATATGTTTGTTGGTATATATAAAGGGCATCATACACACATATTTCTAAGATACTTAACATGGTTGATGACAAGATGATCCTTTTGTTGAATAGTGGCTATTGCAATCATATAGTGTTATTTTGTTGATGCATAAATTCTTGTAGTATTTTGGCATTAACATGTGTTGTGAAGTCAAATTTTGTATCAGTGATCGCTCTTGGGAGTATATCTATATAATTTTTTATATGCAAAGAATAATGCACTTATTTGAGTTAGCTAATGTCAATCTTTTAATAATGTTTGGAGGACCATTTATTTTTCTTTAATATTCAAAATTCAAACAAATTTGGCAACAAATAGGTAGACCATAAACAGATACCCTTGAAATATAAAGATACTTTATTTCACTTCAAATTCTTACATTTGAATATAAACAATCATCACATTATGTATATAAAATATGTGCTTTTGGATGTTAGAATAGTTAAAAGTTTATTTTTTTAAGACCTAGTTCATGAATTACCTAGAAAAGAGAAAAAGTGTAAGATGAGAACATGTGCAAAGGAAATTAAGAGGACCTTGAGATAAGAAACTACAAAGGTGGAATAAAAAATAATATAGAACACAACAAATGAAAATAAAAAACTTAGAATTCAAATGACCAAATAAACCAACAAAGTCATTTTTCAATCTTGTTAGGAGATTGATGTCTCCTTTCAAGTAGTAGCCTAGAAAATAATAGGTTGGAGATTGTATGAAGTAGTAGTGGGCGCATACAAAAAGTTGTATCTAATAGAATGAAAGGGGGTCTAAACCCTTCTACATGCGGATTCCTTCAAATGTTGAAGTAAAAAGTGAGTCGGTGCTTGCATTAGGGGAATTTTGAGGTCTAAAATGGACCTTCTAAGAAAAATGTAAAACCAAAATAAACTTTGTAAGAACCAATAGGATTCAAGATGATGACTTAAACCATGGGGAATTATTCATCATTTTTGGTGTAAAAACATAAAAATATTAAAGAATAATAAAATAATAAAATTACTTTTTCAACTAATATTTTCAACTTATCTCCCTAAGGATTTACTCAAATTTTGAGTGGTAGTATTCGTTGGATGCAAAATTTAATTCCTAATCCAAGAAGTACCCATTTCGCATACTTTTGATGGACCCTGCTACACTAAAAATGAGAAATAACAGATGAAAAAACGTGATCACGTTTTTTCATGTGTTATTTCTCATTATTAGTGTAGCAGGGTCCATCAAAAGTATGCAACATCAGCACTCCTTGGATGAGGAATCAACTTCCCCATCCAACGAGTGTTTTTGATCGAAATTTGAATAAACCCATAGGGAGATAACTTGAAAATACGAGTTGAGAAAATAGTTTTTTCTTTTTTCCTTCAAAAATTTGATGACCTAATCTAATCTTATTCTATTATTTCCACAATTATTTTATAATATACTTAGGAGACCCATTATAGACATCAAAACTACCCTAATGCATATCTCAAAAGTTCGCGCCTACAATTAGTTGGTTCTAGTATACTCTAACAAAAAATTAATAAGAAGAAAAATAAGACAAAACATTCAGGGGTTTTTCTCTCGAAAGAGTTTCTGGTGAAAATCCATTATTTTCATCTATTATGATTTTGCTTCTTATGCAGTTTCAGTTTGCATTTTCATTTAATTTGTTTTTGATTAATTTCTCATATTTTCTATTGGCTAGTTAATGAATAAGTTAATAGTTAAATTGTTTAATGATGATCCAACCAATGTTATATCGATTTACGCCCCCCCTGATATATTTATGTTTTCAACAACATGAAATGTTCTAAACCTCTATTTAACATTTGAAAACATTACATTGTAATGTTATAAGTTATATTATTAAATTCATATCATGGAATCGTATGATACAGTATGGAAAGTTTATGTTATTACAGGCATAATGCATCACTCCAATGATATAATTGACAAGGTTCGATATATTGTGATGTGTGGACACTATAATATATGCTAAGGTCACACCTTTTTACCACACTAAAAATTTGTGTGGATTAATTAATGGCATTGATTGATGATAAATTATATCTGTTATATATGGTAGTGTTGGCATTATGACAATTTGACACTAGTGTCAATTCGTGATTTTTCATTGTTTGATGATTTGTTAATTATAGGTGTTGAAGTGTTGTGTTATAGTTTTATTGAAAGTCCTTGACAGTAGTTGGAGTCTCTGAAGTTGAGCGGTAAAGCTGGTAGCAAATCCGGGGAAAGAAGATTAAGGTTTTCCAAGTATAGAGACATTGTCATAGTCCTAACACTCCCAGAAAGTGGCACTACCAAACTTTCCTAGTTTTCACGCCATTCCAACAACACTTGCTACACTCTTGCCATAGTATTCCCATGGAATTACCTATAAGTGAAGAAATAAAAAGCCTCTGACTAAAGTAGTGAAATTTCCCATGGGTTTGTTAACAATCATACTGTTTTATATAGTAATTTGTAATTACTAGACCAATCTATTTCCCAAATGCACTGCCAATATTTCTTAAAGTAGTATCATTCCGATAGTGAAAGGAAAAAAAAGGATATCTTCCCAATCAAAGACAATAGATTTGAAATCACTTTTAGGGTTAAAATATGGGCTCCATCAATCCAACTATAATCATTGGTCCCTAATGAAGTAAGTCTCACTTCAAGATATCAGGTCCTGATCATTCTTGTCCTTCAGAAACAAGGTAAGAAAATCTTTTGCCCAGAAAGAAAACATGACAAAATCCTTAATCATGGATTTGCAATTATTTTCAAACCCTAAACACAAAGAATGCAAGAAGGGCCAAATATCCAGGAATTGGCCTACAAAGCCACATTCAACTAGTTGCAATGTTGGCACTCTTCACTATGGCACACAAACATTTGATGGTCATCCCAATTAGGTACAATGTAAGCCTATTTCACCTTCCCTTATCACATTAAACTTCTCCTTGTAAACTTAAAAATGTATTTCTTATCTTTAATTTTTAAGGTTGTGATGCAAATTTAGATTTGGAAACATAGTCATCATATTGTTCATGATTTAATATTATTTTATTTATCTTATTTGATATCGTCTATTACTTGTATTTCTTCAAAATCTAATAAATATTTTCTATTGGAACTTGAAAGAGAATTTTTGAAGATTAATAGGCAATATACGTTTGAAATATTATAAAATCTATCAATTTGGTATAATGTAAGTGATTTCTCTTTATTTTCTAACTTTGAATGTTATATTTTTTATTAATTCTATCTTTAATGATTTTTTGTATGTCATGATTCATCTCAATTTTTTGGGATTTCCTCTACAAAATCTTGTGCAATTTCTATTTTTTAACATTTCACTAAAATAAATAAATAAAATAAAAATAGGCCTTCATGTTATTACAAGTAATACGTCCAATATCACTATTTAAAACAAAAAATTATTAATTTTTTTAATCACAAAGAAATATTATAATCACTCCATATATTAGAAAAAAATTAAAGAAGAATATGTGGTTAGTTGATTTAATAATTCTATATGTGGTGGATATATTCCAAATTTGTGATATATAATAATTAGAAGGAACAAATTTCTTAGAATGAAAAGGGATATTACAAAAACGTTTGGAAACACAAGAGTTTATTAGAGACACAAAAGTTTATTAATAAATAATATTTTTGTGATGGCTAATAATTGAAAAACTTTCACTAAGGAAATTATGTAAAGGGGTATTTGACAAGGTCTTGAAAGATGTTTATTAAGAAACATGTATGACAAAGATATTTTAGATATTCTCAGTCATTATTTATAGTAGTATCATCTATGCAAAAGGAAACAAAAAATTTATCTGCCCTCAAAATTTCTTGAGAGGAATACAATGTGGAGCTTCCTTTGTTTGTCCAGTATCAGTGTACTATAATGATAATGTATAAGGAATGACCTCTTATTTCCATTTTTGAGGATTTTTCCAAGAAGGAATGCAGGTAACTTTGAAGGAATTACAACTCCATAGTTATATGCCTCTCAAAAACTATTAATTCTTAAACATTCCAAACAAGTTGAAAAGTAAGAAACCACAACAGGGGTGAAAAATAAAGTTATAGAAAAAAATGCAGGTTGGGACTACGTTTAGTGGGGTGCATATGATGAATCACTAATCAGAGGAACAGAGTAATCATCACAAAATTTTACTCGTGTTGTCGAATATAAGGATACCAATTTTCTTCAGATTATCTATTTTGATATTTTAAATTTTTTTTTGAATGCATAAATGGATTTGAAATCCTCAAAATCATTGTCACACTTGAAACGTGTATACTAGACAGCTCAAACTTATTGTTTCTAGAAATATGTGCCATATTTTGGAGAAAATAAACTGAAAAAATATCGTTGAAAAGGGTAAAAAATATTTCAAATTAACCTTTGCACTTATCAAAAGGATACAAAAAATTATATATTTATCTTATGCTTTGCTAACATAAACTTAAAATAAACTTAGGAATAAATTAAAATAACAAAATTGAACTCCTAGTTTTAAAATTCATGCTAAAGGTGAAAGTAGATAAGGGTATTCAAAAAATATAAATTATGGGCGATTCTTTATAAGTCATAGAATTGAAAAAGGCTAAAAAGTCATTAGAAAAATGTCATTTTAAACTTGTTTATGAGGGGATTTTGATAATATATAATACTCAATAATTAATGTTTCTTAATACATATTTTCTGAACAAACAACAAAACACCTAACATATTATGAAAGGATTGTAACTAGCCCTTAAAGATTATGTACACTTTAGAATACAAACTTTCTATATATCATTTTAAAAAATCTTAGATAGAAAATATAAAAACAAAAATTGATTTCCTAGCCTTAAAATTGGTGCCGAAGTGACAATGGGTTAGGGTATTAAAAAATCAAACTGTGCATGATTCTCTATAAGTCATAGAATGGATAATGGTGAAAAGAACAATAGAAAATGTTATTTTAAATCTATTTGTGAAGGGATTTTGAATATTAATAACTCAATCATTTTTGCTTTTTTAATGCATACCTTCCTATTAAACAACAAAACAACTAACTTATTTTCAAAGATTGTAAATGCCCCTTGGATAGTTTGACAAGTGTAGAGTTGATAAGAAAAACTCTCTACATATGACTTTTTTTCCTTTGACCAGAAGCCTTTAACTAAATTCTACAAAATAAGGAGGAAGTCTCCCATGATTGTGAGATCCTTCACATGTTTTCCTTTGGAAATCATGAGACCTGGATAAAACCTTAAATCTATTCCCCATTATTTTTTATATGACAAAGTCCACATAAGTACCTGAACCCTACATCATCCACAAGACCATGAAGAGCCCCTCCTCATCTTCCCCTCTTCGATTTCCTCTAGATGCATCTCAAAATAGAGAATTCTTTCTTGTCTTCTATTCTCCCCAGTTTTGAAATCTACATCTATCATTTTAAAATTCTAACATACACCTATATTTTACTCATAGCAACTCATAATTGATGGATTCTTATCCATACCTACCAAATTACTAATCCATACTTTCTCTGATCGATCAATTTTTTTATATGGGAACTACGATCTTGACATTGAGCTTCAAATTCGACATAGAATGATAATTATTTAATTGTAGTACTTTGGGGAGTAGCAAGCTTGTTATGAAATATTGTGTTATTCCTTAAAATCCAAAATTTCTAACATATAAACTTAGAAGGGTTTCCAAATACATTTTCAGAATAGGTTTTCATTAAGATATCCTTTGTAATTATTTTCCCAAGAGGAAAAAACCTCTTATAGAGAATAGGGTCATTTCACCCTGTTGTGGAGAGGGTACTTTTGTGTTCATCCATACCTTTTTCCTATACTCACATTCTTAAAAAATATGAGAGATATCTTCCACTCATTTCATGCAGAGAGACCATCTAAAGGGGCCATGGATTCCTCTCTTTCTAACTTTATGAATTGGAATTTTTTTTTTTATGTGCAGGGAGCCAACTAAAGCAATTCACCTTTGGATTATCATTAGTCTTCCATATTTTTTTCAACTACTAAGTTTTAGAGGAACATTGGAGTAAAATAACTAAGAAACATGGCCACCATTTACTAAATCATTTAAACCATTCCACCCTATGTTATCTTCCTCCTCCTTTCTCAAAGGTACACAACCTATCAATCGTTCACAGAGCTTGGCATCCAAACCATGGAGATTTGTTGGAATATTCATTAAGTTCAAACTCATACAACTTTCATATTTTTAGCAATTGGAGATGTGATCCAATCTAAATTTCCTTTGAAAAAAATCCAATGTAAATTTCCTTTGAAAAAAACATTCTCACGAGGGAAGGATGCTAGGAAATCACTCAAGGCATCACTAGTCCATAATTTTATTAGTCCAATAGATTACTATTGCTATAATTTATTCGATTCCAAAAGAAACCTGAGAAAATAAGTGGGGATGATGAAACAAATAATTTCTAGATTTTCATACATCCTTTAATATCTAGATGAATTCCAAACATCAAGCTCTTTCTCCTTAAACATAGTTTTCATTCAAGACTACTTTCCACCAGTATTCCTGTTGGGTGAAAAATCTCTAAACTAGTTTGTCTCCTACTTCATTACTCATTAGAAATGGATTTGAAATTTCAAAATCTCCATGATTTTTATGGACGTCCACTATAGCCTAGTTTAGAAAACAAAAAAATTTGGACCTTTCCTTACCACCTTTCCATAAGAATTTTCAAGTTTTTTGGCTAAAGCTGAAAGGATGCTCTGTGGAGCAAGGAGAGATGAGAATTGGTGTAAAGGGAAAGAAAAGAGAATGGAATTTATAAGAATAAAAATCCCACCATGGTTGAGCCGTCCAACTCACCAAGAGGAAAAGTCCCCTTTTAATTTTTCTTGGACTTGTTCCCATGCTTGAGATGAATGTGTTTTCAAGAAAATTGGAATTTTGAGATACTTGAGTCTCATCCATTACTCAACTGTTTGAAAACCATAAATTATTCTAATTTGTCTTTTCTTCCTTAATGATACATTCCATGCATAAATATGAGATTTCCATTAGTTAATTTTTCCTCCAAAGAATTCAAGAAAGGAATACAATTTTTTCTTAAACCTTCTAGATATTATTGTTGAGGCACCCCTAGTAAGAGCTTTTCATTAGCAAATTGAGAGTGATTGATTATTTTGATATGTCTACTGAATATAATCCCTTGAAGTTTCAATTGTAACGACTACAGAAACCCTCCAAAATTTTGCCTATGATTTATTTTTGGAGCCTTCCTTTCTATTTACATGAGCTTATCTTTCACTGTCGTCAAGTATCCATGACTTGATCAAGACTTATATTTTCATATGTGCTTGTGTTTTCTTTTTTTCATACTTATCTGATCTTTTGAGTCGCAATCCTTCATCGAAGCTCATCCTTTACATTGAGAATTGCACAGTCATGGATTCTAGCCCAACACTAAGCACAAAAAAATATGCAATCCATTGCTTGAGCTCAGAAACTGCAAAACACACTCAGCTGAGAAGTTGCCTAGCTCCCTAGTATTGCACAATATTCCTTGGAAGTGTGCATGGTAAGTCTCCCAAAAAAGAAAAAAAAATAAAAATAAAAAGCAAACAAAAAACCCCTAGAAAACAAGCATTCATCACTAGTTTCCCGAAGGTGGCACAGTCACAAGTTTTAGAAATTTTTGCCAAGTGTCACTTTTTCATTGAGTTTAGGCATGCACGTTATAAACAAAAATATTCCCAAATCTATTTAATAGACACCTCTATATCTCATTTTTGCATCGATATTTGAGCTTTAATATTCCCAAGGAAATAAAGAAGCCTTCGGTGGAGTTTTCATTACTTTTTCGGGTGAGTTTTACTTTTGTCATCTTTTGCCACTTTTTCTATTATTCTCTGTTGTTTTGATTGTTTCTATTCATGGTTACTAGTGTTTTAACTCATATTAGTTTGTAGAAGTGTTGTTTCAGTTTGTCATTCTTCTTTCATAAGTGTCAGATCGATTTTCCTGTTTTTGCACACTGGTGATCACTGTTTTCGGTGACTCTCCTCACATATTTTTTTTTCCTTCCATTTTTAGGTTCTGCACTTGGTTCACATGCATATATCCATAAATAGTCGAATCCATACATCGACTTGCATTATTTTTTATATTTCCTTATTTCCCACACCTTCATCGAGAAGATCTGCACTTCTATTGGCCATGGATTGCCTTTCCCAACTAGGCATTGAACTTTTCAGATACTCAAGCTGAGGGTTGGCCTTTGAGACTATGCAGTGCACAATAGAGGATGGCCCAACTGCGAAATTTTTAGTTTCAGAGTTCCATCTGCCACCTTTTCCATTGAGACTGCGCAATGCACAATGCCTCCCTGTCATTCCCTAGGCTGGACTACACATTGCATAGTCTCAAGCTTTAGGTTGCACCCTTAGCTACTGGGACTACACATGTGTAGTTCCCATGGATAGGCTCCCTCACTTGCTGATGAAAATTGTGAAATATCTCTCACTAGTTTACCAGTTTGCTACATGAGCTTGCGTTGAAGGTGGATTTACAAAAGCTAATGTTTGTTTGTCCCTGAGTGCATTTTCTATCGCATAGGTATGATAGTTGCTGAGCGCTTCTCTCCAACATCTAGTGTTACCATGAAACCCAAGAGAGTTACTTCAAAATATACTATTGAAAGTAGTACTGGGGAAGCGGCTGAGAAAGTTCTAGTAAACTTGCTAGGATACATAGAAACTAAATTGTATGTAGAAAAGGAATCAGATCTTACATGGCAGAAAGTGAACAAAGATTTTTCAGCAAAGGACATCACAAGAAATCTAGAGGACCGACATATATACGTTAATGTCCATAAATTAGGGCTACATAAGGTTGCATGCATATAATTAGACTTCCCATGTGCATATGTCATCAACTGGATTGTCTCATATATTGATGTGAATATCATGACTTTGAGAAATACTAGCAGACGAAGGCTTGCTACTTTTTTGGTGGCATATTAGCGTAATATGTACCATTTTCTAAGGCCAAAAACGTTGATGGATTTACTCTTCTATGCTAGCAATAACTACTTGAGAACGAAATAGGTTGTTAAGAGCTCAGTGAAGGAGCCATCAATATTTCAACAGACACCTGCCAACACATATAAGACAAGATCTCTCAGGAGTTCCCTCGAACTATTGATCATCTTAGCTTGTAGAATCTACCATTAGTAGAGCACAAAGACCTTTCTAGAAGGGTGAGAAATTTCATTGAACTAGGTTCTGAATGTGAGGAAGTCATTCAACCATGGAAAATTTTAGGTGCTAAGATTCACAGGTGGGCTAATATTCCATGTTTCCTCCAAAAACAATTGTTGATTTCCATTTTTTCATAAAATTGTTTTACATAAAAAGTCACCAAAATTTTAGATAAACTATATAAAATCCTTATAAAGTTGTATATTTTCATAAAAATATTGCTAATTTTTTTTTAGTTTTCATATTAAGGCCTATTAAGATTCACTAAGGTTTCCAAACTTTTAGATATCTCTCCATTCTTGAAATTTTCCCTGTGTTGAACTGGTCAGACTGGTTGGCTCGACATTTAAGTATCCATGTACCAAATGCCCAGAATCCTTCTAAGGGGGGGTAAGTGAATTTTTATATGTCTTCATATTTATTGGATGCAATATGTGCATATAACGTATTCCCTAGAATGAACTGGGCCATGACACCTTGAAACCATGTTGTGTATATCCACTGCAAGTTTCTCTTGGATTGCAGCCATCGAGGAGTTATGGAAACCCTAACTGACCACTTCCTCATTACATTGTACAAGATGATTTTTGAGGAAGAACCATCTTGCATGTCACCTAAGGAAATGGAGGTAGTATCAGAGATTGCATAATATTTTGCCTCACCAAGTGGCACCTTGCTTAGAGTGTTTAGTGGAGAGAAGTCACTATATAGTTTGCCAAGGTATGCTACCAACAAGCTTGTCATGCAAGAACTGTCATATCATCTCACGACAAGGATGTCAACAACTTTACAGAGGAAGAAGAAAGCACCCTCGCCAAATATTCCTATGTAAATTTGATTGTACAAGATAAAGAACATGAAAGTTGCAGATATCAAAGGGAAGGTGATAGAGAAGTTTGCATTCAGTACATGAGACTTTAATCCGTATAGTCCTCGCGGTATTTGGAAAGAATACCGTGGAAGAATTCACTTTTAGTGGCTCAGAGGGACATTTCATTGGTAGGAGAGGGATCTATGGAAGAATTTCTATAATTCCTCCAAGACTCATGAGTCAATCAATTTTGTATGAAATTCAGATGTGACTCCATAGATGGAAGCTACTCCCGAAGCAGTGCTTGCAGAAGGGAACAACCTCACATAGGATAAGGGAAAGAGAAAAGATTCTTATAATCCAGGAGTAGAATGAAACCACAAGATGAAATCATATCAAGCTATTATGAAAGAAGCTTTAGAAGTAGAGACATGGAGAAAACAAAGGATGGAGAAAACAAGAGAAGGGGAGATTGAAGGAACAAAAGTAGAAGTAAGAACAAGAAGTGAAATAGAAGTAGGAAGAAGAAGAAAGGTAAAGAGAAATAGCAAAGAAACAATGCAGAACTAACTTGAAGAGAAAGAATAGAACTGGAAACTAGTAAAGGAGAAGGGCAGACAAATGCAAGATGAGGAGCTTGCTCAATGGATTGAAGAGTTGATAGAGATTGATGACATGAAGGTAGAACCAGATCCACGTAATCAAGATGTCAACCTGATGTCCAGCACACAACCTAAAACTATTAAGTCTCCACCACCTCCAGTAGTAGAGTTAGCTCCAACCGAGGAAGGGGAAGTTGTTCGTCTTACTAATGGTCTGGTTATGGACACATACAATCTATTGTACGATGAACTCTAGAAAAATATTCTACAAGCATGTAAGAAACATTGTCCAAATGATATCACATCTCCTACATTTATTAGAGAAAAGGTGATTTTGTATGACACTAGGAGAAATCTCAAAACCATTGCCTTAGCCAACCTGGTCTTTATGGGTGCATCAAAGTAAAACACTTAGTATCTTATGGCCAAGAATAAGAAATATGAAAATAACTTGCAGGGTGGAAGGAAATACATCAAGCATCTCTATACAACATCTTAGAATGCATCTTCTGCATAGATCCACCTCGAGGAAATGAGGGCAGGGATACTTAGTGAATTATCAACACCTGGAGAGACCATGTGACACCTCTATCAAGAGCTTGTTATTGTGCATAAGGTGGTTTTCCACCTGTATGGCTTACAACAACAGTGTAAATACTTTGTCAAAACTCTCAAAAATTTGCAAGCTACAATCATTGTCATGCATAAATGGAAAGTGTGATACAAAGGGGCACCCCTGGACTTGGGTATGAAAATGAAACCACAATAAGAGATGGGGAAAGAAATATTGTGGATGTTTATCTAGAACAATAAACAACTCTCGTCATTCATTGGTAACATTCAAGACTCATATGCATGATTATACAATAGTCTAGATTTATTGTTGAAGACCCACAAGATCCCATCAATCGACTCACTCATTGAATCCAAACCCAGGGACTAGGTCAGAAAGGAGATAGAGGGATACTTGGAATAGCTAGGATAAATTTCCACCAGAGAGTAATATAAGGGAATAGACAAAATGCTCACAAGTACACTAGTGTCCTTTTTCAAGTGTGGAAAATTATTCTCATGCTTAAGAGGGAAGTAGAAATTGGTCCCAAATCAATTTACCTAGATGTCATGGAGGCTAAAGTCTGCTTGTAACCAGACACCATCATAGAGTTTGGGGATGTGATAGCACAATACTAATCTTGGAACCAATACATCACCAACAAGCATCAATTGAAAGTTGTTGAGCTTGAGTTCTCCCAAATGAAAGCATGAAAGTTTTTTTCCTTCTTAGAATAGCTAATTGGATCTAGCCTATTTTGTCTTATATGCGCACGAGTGTACATTGTATATTATTTGTAATTAATTAGAAAGTGGAATTTCAAGTGTCAATATTGGAATGTGGAGATTCATGATGTAATGTAATGGGTTATTTTGTAAATAATTTGAAGAGTCATAATGGTATTCGAAAAGTTACAAAGGGAAGTTGATGAGTCAACCTGCTCTTGTTATAAATAGAACCACATAACTCTTGTAAAGGGATTTTGAGAGCCAATCTTTTGGCTAGGCTTAGGCCTAGAGTCAGGAGCTTGGGAGTTTTGTGAGAGCCTTGGCTTCTCCTTTTCATAGAGGAAGTATTTTTATTTGGAGGATCAAGTGATGTTGACTCTACATTCCACTATTGGGGCTAGTGGTCTGTCAATGGTGTATGTATGATTGGAATTTTCACTTAATAAAAGCTCAGCGCTGACATGTTTTCATGCATATGTTGTACATGTAGAAGTACTATTCTTGTTGTGTTTGCAATGTATATTATGTTATCTACACTTATGTTTATGAACTATTTCATTTCCATTGGTACAAATCTTGTTGAATCTGTGTTGTATTAATTCATCATTGTTAACTTGTGAACTATTTCACATATTATATTATGATTTCATTATGCTCGTGTGCTCCTTTCAAGTTGTGTACTATTGCAAGATTTTAAGGGGCTCACTTATTTTCCTTTCTGCATGGCAGAAACTTCATGCATCACACTTGACTCTTCGCATGGTCACACACTTATTCTCACCAAAGTCACTATGTATCACTTTATGCATAATTGTAGTCACGGCATATCATTAGCACCCATTGCATCGGAAACCAAGCCATATTCTAGATGGGATTCCTACACCAAACAATGTGAGGTCTAATTGGGACTTCATATCAGGGAGTTCTACTGAGGGTTGGTAGGTCCAACACCATAAACAAGATCATACATCTCCTTTCATATTCCATATTACGACTAAGAGAATATGCCAATATAATATATAATAAAAGAGATAGAGTGTAGTCTTAACGGAACATTTCAGAGGCCCCAAACAAACAAGCCACTCTTCCATTAATGAAAAGGGTAAATTCATGGTCGTTTGATGCATAATTTTTTATTCAAATTTGAGATATTTATGATATCCTACAAATTCATCTCTTTCTTCTTGCAGCAGATCATGTGTCAGTAACCCATTCTTCCTCTTATCTTGTACAATTTATATTCCTTTTCCATGTACCTACTTATTTCCCTATTTGTGTGATTTATAGTTTGGAGCCCATTGTTTTAATGAAATATTCAAGTGATTTATCATGTTCTCCGAAATCATAGCTAGGATTCCTAATACTCACTCGCTCCAAAGCTTCTTCACCGGATCACTAAAGTTTGGTGAGTTTTCCCAGATCAAATAATAGAAAAAGGCTAGCGGCCTGAAGTCAATATTCTGATATAATACAAGGGATGATTCTAGAACTAAAAAATATTTTTTCAGATAAGAAAGAATATGAATTTAAAAATCTATCTAACCTAGTAGAAATATGGCATAGTCTAGTCCACTTACAGCTCCAAGTGAATTTGTTGACGGAAAGATTTAAATTAAAAAATATTAGTTTATGGATAAGGTCTTCTAAATGTTCTAGTTGGAATTTATATTGAATGTGATATCCCCCATTTCTCTACCACTCATGTGAGGTTTGTATTTATGTCACCCCCTAGTATGTATTTTAATTTGAAAATCATGCCCCTAAGGGACACTAAGGAGTTCCAACAATCATTTCTTTCTCTGAATCGAATAGACATGTAAATTATGGTAGTAGGGCATAATTTTATTGAAAGAATATATAGAAAATGAGTAGAAAAGAGGTGATATGTTGAACTAGATTCTATCAATTTGAGAAAAGATTGAGACCACATGCTGGATATCTTGACTGAAGCTCCTCTTGTAGTAATGGATATAATCGCACTACTGTTCGAAATCTTGTGTAAATTTTTGGAGGACCTCTTAATCCCCCATTTTTGACTCCTAGAGTAGGATAACTAGGGGTATCTATTTATTTATCAAATATTTCACTTCCTCCATCATATTTTCTAATCCCAATCCATTGCAATTCTAGGACATAGCCCTCATTACTTACTTGTAAAACGAGTAGCTCCTTGCTGAGGGTTTGAGTTACTCCAATTTTGGTTTTTCTATATCCCTTTAATTTTATATCTAATATTTCATTTTCTCCCATTTCCTTACCCTTCTATACTGTTTCATGCCTTACCTCTCTATTGGTCTTCCAACAAGCCTTCCATTTGAGCCATTCCAATTCTTTTTTATTCCTTTCCTCTAACTTCTTGTGAGATAATCTTGGAAAGGAAGGCCCGAATTTTGACCTTCTAATTAAGATAAATTCTTCTTCTTCTGAGGTAGTTTCCACTATTTGTAACTGTACGATTGGATCTTTTTCTAATGGCAGTGTGGATTTAATATTTTTGTCTGGTTCATGCCCTTGCCTTGAACTTTTATATATTATTGTACATTGGTTTCGATAATTTCCCCTCTTTATTAAATGAA
This sequence comes from Pinus taeda, assembly GCA_000404065.3. Lineage (NCBI taxonomy): Eukaryota > Viridiplantae > Streptophyta > Pinopsida > Pinales > Pinaceae > Pinus > Pinus taeda. The sequence continues at coordinate 24,342 of APFE031326737.1, read as the reverse complement.
TTTAGTGCTTGCAATTGTTATTTTTCTCATTTTGGCCTTCACTAGATCCATACCCTACCTGAGAGTGGATCACATAGGGGGAGTCACACCTCTCCCCTTGTTCCCATTTTGATCTCGCTGCTTTGGAAATTTTTATTATTATTTAGTTGATCTTATTTACCTCTTTTGTTGATTTCATTGTTATTATTCATTCTATTATTTCTATATCTCCTGCTAATTCATTTTGGACCCTCTTGCAAAGTGGCCATATTCATGAAAAACTTTGCATTTAAAAGGAAGTTGATTATTTTCAACCTCATCAATATTGGTCTAGTTATTCATATTTAGGGTTAATTATTATGGGATACCCTTATCTACATCTACCTCAATTCATATTATTTCATAGGAGAATATCCCCTCCAGTGGCTCAATTATATCAATGTATTTCTCAGGTGTGCTGCCAATATTTATCAAAGCACTTGCATTCCAATAGTGTAAGGAAAAAATGGGATCCTTACACAAAGAGAGACAATATATTGGAAATAACTTTCAAGGTTAAAATATGGGCTCCATTAATTGAGATATAATACTTGGACCCTCATGAAGTAAGGCACCTTTTTTCAAGAATGTAGAACTGACATGACCCTTAATCATGGGTTTCCAAATCTTTTCCACCACAACCTCACATAATGGGTGGGAGCAGAGGCAGAAACAAGACCAATTTGTTTATATAGCCATAGAAAAGGATGTATCCAGTAAAATACTCAGATTTGTAAGCTTCCTAGTTACATATAAAAGAAATGGTTGGGTTGATGATAGAACTATTATGTTTATATATTTAATCTAAGATGTGTAATTATTTTCATTTTTAGAATGGGGTATGAAATAAAGGTTTAAAAAATATTCCAATGTGGGTTATTAATAAAGTATTTCATTATATCATTAACTAAAATAATTCAATATGAGTTTGATATATAGATAGAGCAATGTGAAATAAATACAAGGAGATACTTTTGAATTTAAAGGAGACATATATTAGTAAATATATGAATTAAAAAAAACATTTCAATGTGAACAATGTAGACGATAAATAAAATATTTCAATAGCTGATAAAATATTTTAATATCAACTATATGGATACTAGGGATCTATATAAATTGTTAGAGTCAGGTAGTTTTTCAGTCATTGAATGTCTCTAAATTTTTAAATTTTGTTGTCATAAAATAAGTCGAACTCATAAACTTTTCACAGTCATGAGTTCAACTAAGCACTATTTTGGAAGTCTGCAAGTGGGGAAAGGAGCACTTAAAGGATTATACACCAACACACCATCATATCAAGCACACCCATTTGCTCATTTTTGTTCAAAATAATCTACAACCATGCCAAACATGGAAGTCCTCTACACTCTACAATGACATTTTCTCTGACATTCATTGTTTTCATCATCGTTTTCAAAATAGGTTTATGACCCAATGGAGATGAATTTAGAAAAGATGAAAGATTTGTTTCTTACATATGGATCAAATAACAATAACCTATTCCATTTTCTTCATACGTATCATAGATGAGGAGTTTCAAATGCATATTTAAGGCCTATTGTTTGGACTCTGTATTCCCCTGTTTTATTCATGGTTTTGCAAAGAAATTTCTAAGGTGCAGGGGAAGGATTTGAAGAAACTAAGAGAAATTTTTCTTCACAACAATATCATATAAAAAATATTGTCTCATATTTTACACAGGTGTTATATTTTTTGAGTTACACGCGTCAATTGGTGGTCGCTTTCCGCAATTCCTGTTGATAGTATTATACAATTTTTTGAAAGAATAGCAAGGAATGCTCAACCTGAGTCCAAACCTCCCTAACTAGTGTCCACTGAAGAAAAATATCCTCCTCCTATATTCATAGAAGGCAAATCTTGCACCAACAGAGCATCGAGCAAGAGGAAAAGGAGGTAACAGTTCCTTATTTGATTTTTTTGTAGTTTTATCCATGCCTAAAAATCCTTATATTGCATAGTAGGGGTATATTTTTGTTTTCAATTTCCAGTTGGTATATTGGGATGGTTTCAATATCTAGAGTGGCCTATAGTACTGTGGTTTTTTTTTGTTAAATATTTATGGTGTAAAAGAGGTTGTATTGAAAGTTCAATTACGCAGTTGCTACACAACTACTGTGCAGCCCCTACCTACAGCTTTTCACAAGAGCAAAGAATATTCAATTGTTCAAAGATTGAATGGGTGAACGTATAGAAAAGGTGGGAGCCAAGTCAAACCACCAATCATTAACCACATGCTACTCTTGGGAGAAACATGTGCTAACATTGTCTCTACCCAGCTGCTACACAATGCTAATCTGAAGACTTTGTGATTTTTACTCTTTTTATATCTAAAGGCATGGTTTGATTTTACATAGGACTAGGCTTTGGATAGCTATTATGACAAGATAATATGAAATAATTTTGTTAACCTTTTCTTGTTTTTTTTTTTTTGTCTATTAAAGAGAAAAAACAAACTAAAAAGTATGTTAAATTTGCTCTTTTGTTTTCAATCTAATCCTCTTCATGGAAAAGAGATGCCTTGCATCTTGACTTACTATTTGAAATATTGTATGGCTATTTAATTCCAAATTTTTGGAAGTAAGAATGGTTTTTTTGTTGGATGGTAAAATAGTTTTTGGTTTGGACCTTGTAAATACTTTTTGAAGGAATATAATAAAATTGAAGTTTCAATTTAAGAGATTTATGTGTTGGATTCTTGATGGTCAGTGTTTCTTGTATTGACTGTTTCTATCAGTTTTCCATCCTATTAATTTCTTCCTTGCTTGGATAAGGCTAAATGATTTATAATTCTTATGTTTAAGCTCTATTTCATAATATTCAAGCAACCAGTGTGGTTCCTCTTTTTCTAGACATAATTCATCTTTGTATGCTATGTTTAGACAAATTCTTAGTTCTTCTTTCACCCTCTTTCAAATTGATATCCTAGTCAAAAGCTTCATATCTTTCCTTTGTATGTGTAACTTGAGAACTCATATAAAAAATCCTTCATGAAAGATATATTGACTCCATTTCCCAATCGATATTTCCCTTCTATTCCCCTTCAACCTTCAAACTAATTCATTTTGCTATTGCTCTTAATAACTAGCCTAAAATCAAATCTCTGTGTATTTTAGTTAGAAATCCCTCTCCAAGACTAGACGGGCTAGATTCTAGCCTAAAATTGGTTTGTGGTTACCTCTAGGTTCCTCTCCTCAGCCTGGAGTAATTAAGGAGTGCTAAGATATCGGTGCCACTATCAGGGATCGAAAAGTTCCATATTCTCCACGCAATATCTTCAAAGTTTCAAATATGGTTGTTGATGGTGGACAATAGTCAAACATATGAATGTTGAACCATTGACCTGGAGACTCTAATCAATTTTAAACTTGATCAAAGAACTTCACTAGGAGTAGGATTCAGAAATCAGATTTTTACTAGCAATTCTATTGGATAAAAATAAGTTTAGTTGTGAGTCATTTGCCTATGAATCGAGATCTCATTCCCAGATTTCTAAACCACATGCCTTGTGTAGATTGGTAAAGTTATTTACCAAAATTTATAGATCAGAAAGGAGATGATGTTGTTGTACATTTGTTCAAGTTTCATTTTCATATACATAAGCTTGATCTTAAGTTTCCTGAAGACTGTTTAATGAAAATGTTCACGGCAGCCTTAGAAGACAAAGATAGACCCTGGTATGAAGGTTTTCCATCTGCCAATTTTTGTTTTCTTATAGATTTTGATGCAGTATTTTATGAGAATTTTAAGGAATTTTGTCTTCCCTTACCTACAGTTGAAAATTGTTTTTCATGTTTCGAATATTTCTTCCAAGGTCTGGTAAATATTTATGGTGATGAAGAATGTATGGATTATGAGATTAAAGAAGATCTTTGTGAATTTTCATCCCAATGTCAAGAACAGAAATCAGAAGAGTTTTGGTGCCCAGATATTCACAAAATTTCCCATCCGGCAATAATTTTTGGGGCTGAAGATGAAGTTGATCAGATAGAGTTTGATAAAGACATGCAACAAGTTAATATGTTTTCTTGTGATTCTGAGTTTGAGGATAGTCAATCAAAAAACATTTTAGATCAATCTTTTCCGAAGTCATATTTTGATGAGAATATTGAAGAAGTAATAGTATCTGATCAAGATAATGAGCATGAAGATTTATTTTTTCCCATTTATCTCTTGACAAGGAATGAATTTTCATGCTCTTGAAGATTCTCTTGCAATTCTGGCACTGTTACTGTCACCAGCAAATTTTTCAGTACAGCGTTCTCATTAAAATATTCAACATCCTGTTTGTAACAATTGTCAGTTTGGAGTGTAAGAGAACATGATTGCAACTCAAAAGTTACTAAAAGATGGTAGTCTTTTCCATGACTTTTAGGATCCTTTTACAATTTGGCTGGAACTAAATAGCATTCGTCATTTTTTAGATTTTTCCAATAATAAGCTTATTTACCAGTTTGTACATGGCTTTCCTTTAAAAAAAAATTTCATTTTGTTCTTTAGTAAAAGCATGCAACAAATTTAAACAATCAACAAGAAGTTTGTGTGGTTGCATTGGAAAAGTGATTTCACCTGATTTCACAATTGAAAGATCATTTCATCGTATATACTGCTTTACTTTTGAATACTACAAGTGTGGGTAGTTGGAGTTCGACTTTAAAGCTCAACATAAAGGGCATAAGGTCCTGAATTCTTACTACAATAAATAAGTTAGTCTATTAAATAAGGTTTTGCCAGTTAGTAGTCATTTTCAGTCATTTCAATCAGTTATATGTTTTAGTTTGTTAATCATTTTCTCAGTTTTGTACATTGATTCTGTTTCCCAATGGATATCCTACTAGTATGCAATGTTGTTATTGGCACCTGATAAGGAGGATGTCATCCCAAATGGAGCCAATGTTAGATTCAGGTAGTTTTTTAGTCATCCAATGTCTCTGAATCTATAAATTTTGTTGTCATAAAATGACTCGAACTCATAAACTTTTTACTTTCATGAGTTCAACTGAGCACTATTTGGGAAGCATGTAAAAGGGGAAAGGAGCTTTTAATGTATTATACACAAACACACCGTCATATCGGGCATACCCATCTACTCAGTTTAGTTGAAAACCATCAGCAACCATGCCAAACATGGAAGTCTTCAACACTCCGCAATGCAATTTCCTCTTAAATTGATTGTTTTGATCATTGTTTTTAAAATAGGTTTATGACCAAATGGAGATGAATTTAGAAAAAATGAAAGATTATTTTATCAATAACAGGCCGAAGAACAATAACCTATTCCATTTTCTATACAGGTATCATAGATTAGGATTTTAGAATTCATATATAAGGCTTATTTTTGGGACAATGTATTCCTATGTTTTAGCCACGGTTTTACAGAGAAATCTTTGATGTGTTAGAGAATAATTTGAAGAAACTGAGAGATGTTTTTCTTCAAAAAAACCTCCTATACAAAAACCAATCTCATAGTTTACACAGGTGCTATATTTTGGGAGTTATATGCGTCAATTGGTGTCCTATGTTCATAGTTTTGGCTGACATAATTATGCAATTTTTGGGAAGAATTGGAAGGAAAGTTCAAACTAAATCAAAACCTCGCAAACCAATTTCTACTAAAAAAAAATATCCTCCTCCTAAAGTCATGGAATGCAAAGCTTCCACTAGCAGAGCATTCCATAAGAGGAAAAGGAGGTAACAATTCCCTGTTTGAATTTTTTGCAGTTTTCTCCATCGCTGAAAGTGCTTATATTGCATAGCAAGGGTAGCTTTTTGTTTTCATGTTGCAGTTGGTATATTGAGATGGTTTGGATTTATGGAACGACATATAGTATTGTGGTTTTGTTTTGTTAAAGATTGATGGCATAAAAGAGGCAGTATTGAAAGTTCTGCTACAGAACCGTTGTGCAACCCCTTCCTACAGGTTTTCACAAGTCTAAGGAAGATGCCATCTATCCCAGATTGGAGGGGTGAATGTGTAGTAGAGGTTGGAGATAGCTCATACCACCAGTCACTATGGACATGCCATTCTTGGGAGAAAATGTGCTAACATCGTCGCTACCCAGCTGCTACACAACGCTAATCTGAAGACTTAGTATTTTTTCCTCTTTTATATCTAAGGGTATGGTTCGATGTTTCAAAGGACTAGAATTTGGATAGCTATTATGACAAGATAATATGACATAATTTTGTCAACCTTTTATTGTTTTTTTTTTTCTATTAAAGAGAAAAAACAAACTGAAAAGTATGTTAAATTTCCTCTTTTGCTTTCAATTTGATCCTCTTCATGGATAAGAGATGCTTTGCATATGGACTTTGTATTTGAAATATTGTATGGCAATTTAATGCCAAATTTTGGAAGTGGGGTTGGTTGTTGGATGTTAATGTATTTTTGGCCTTGGAACTTGTAAAGGCTTTATAAAGGAATATAATAAAAATAAAATTTTGATTTTAGAGATTCATGTGTAGGCTTCTTGATGGTCAATGTTTCTTGTATTAAGTGTTTCTATCAGTTTTCCATCTTGTTAATTTCTTCCTTGTTTGCATAAGGGTAAATGATTTAGAATTCTTATGTTTAATCTATATTTCATAATATTCAAGCAATGAGTATGGTTCCTCTTTTTCTAGACATAATTCATCTGTGCATGCTCTTATTAGACAAATTCTCATTTTTTCTTTCACCCTCTTGATATCTTGCCTCTATATACGTAACTTTAGGACTCAGTTAAAGAATCCCTCATGAAATATCTATTCACTCCATTTGCCAATGGATCTTTCCCTTTTATTCCCCTTCAACCTTCAAACCAATTCATTTTACTATTTCCCTTAATAATTAGCCTAATATCAAATGTTTGTGTATTTTAGTGAGAGAGCTCTCTCAGAGACTAGAAGGGATAGATTTTTCCCTAAAAGTGGTTTGTGGTTACCTCTGGGTTCCTCTCCTCGGCCTGGAGGAATTACAGAGTGCTAACAATAAACTAAATGGTTGGTAAACAAATAGATTGACATCAATACATGACAAGCATGAAAACACTTTACCCATGATGCATCTCACATTGCCTAGATTAAAAAATAAGTAAATCATAAAAATTAACTAAATATATTTTTTTTAAATTATTATTGTTATTAATTATCAATAGACATATAAAAAAACATGTAACAATATTTTTAACCATGGAGATTCACCTTCACTTTACCATGGAAATTCTTAACCTGTAAATAACGTTTGTTACAATAACAACGACCAATAACACGGCTTATTAATACCACATGCTCAATATGACAAGTGCTGATATGGAACTTTGTAAATTAAATAAAGAGGATAATAACTTATTGGAGATAAATCTTAACCATTTATTTAGGAATAGTAGTTAGGTCATAAGGCATTCCTTTGGGAATAACTCACCTCCATGGCACTATGTGCCTTTGTGCACTACCAATCTGGTTTGTTAGATGATTATAATATTTTCCACCATTGGATCATCACATAGGTGGTCGGTAAAGAATGATGCGTTGGAAGGTGGTCATAGGTGTAGGTGTTACATGTTTCGACTACCAATTTTGTAGGCACCAACCTTGGTCACAGGAAATAATTTAACTATAAAGGGTTCATATATGTCTTTTTCCCTTGGTATATGAGGTATTGCAAGGGATTTTAGTCATAACTACTATTTTATGCTCCTACTGAGTTCATTTTGTTTCTCTTGTATTGCCTTAGGAAGGGTTGTACATCTCCAACTTATAGATATTTATAAATTACAGTGTTTTAGTTGTAGTTCATTGAGGTTTCTCTTTTTACAAATTTATGTTATATCTAGTTCTCTTCCCCTAGTAGCTTGTATAGGTATTGTCGTATACCAGAGAAGATTTTCATGATTCTTTAATCCATTACATACTCTAGTGTTCTCTAATTCCCATTTTCTTTCTTCCTTGTTTATAGGTCAATTTTCAGCTCTAAGTCGAATAAGGGTTTTATTAAAAACTGAACTAGTGTCTTACAAAAAGTTTGTACAATTACTACTGTGTCACGATTGTAGCGACTACACTCCTTTTTTTTATCATTTACACGTTTAATGGTTCCAACCCTCATGGAAAGGTGGAATGTATAATTTGGGTTAGAGTGTAAAAACCCAAGGTTAAATTTCCAAGTAAATAAATAATGTATGGCCATTATAAAAGTAAAATTAAAATCAAGGTCATGGTACACTTATTCCAAGATAAATGAAGGGGAAAATATTAGATTGGTGTTCATATGTGGTTAATTATTTATTGGCTATGGAAATTGGCATTGGAAAGAGGAAAAAGCCATAAATGGAAAATTAATTATTATAGTCCAGCAGTGACATGAGACAAAAAATGCAAAAGAAGTAAAGGAAAAGAAAAGAAATTCCACTTCAGTAGGTGGGGAAGAGGAAGATACAATAAAAGGAGAAACATACTAAAAAAAAATGCATGGAAGAGAAAATGAAAAAAAAAAGAAAAAGAAAAGGAAAAAAAGAGAGAGAGGGAGAGAACATTCTGGCATTCTCTCTGCAAAAGAGAGGGAAAAAAATGAGATAGAGAACACTACAACACTTGGACACATGCATGAGACAAGAAATGAAAGAAATAAATGTAAGAGAAATTTGGGTGGTAGCTAAGAAGAATGTTGGACAAATAGATAGTAAGGGAAAAAGGGAACATAGACAAAAGTAGCCGGTAGGAGGATTTTTGCAAGTAACAATGAACATGATTGATTATATTGTTGGGATTTTAATCCATGGTTGACACATTGTTTTGATGGTCAATTTGTTTTTTTATTGGGATGGAATTTTTCCAGTATTGATAGTCATGTACAACCTTTCGTTATGACATACCTGGATAGCCATGATGTAATCGGTTCCTTGTTGGCTTGGGCTTTAGATGCTGATAGATTTTGAATCTTAGTTGAGGTGGTCTCAGGGAAATCTGAAGGGTTGATGGTGGAGATGGTTTTCTCTTGGTAATCTCTTGATAAGTGCGTGGAGATAGGAAAACTCCTCTAGGCATGGTGAAGAAATTATGAGGCATCCAAGCTTGTATTAGTTTTGATGATTTATGAACCTAGTGTTACCTGAAATTATTATCTTCAACGTGGAGGTGGTTTCCATTTAGAATCTTTATTTTATTATGTTTTGGTTTATCCCATGTAATTCCACATTCAGGCTTGGAAAATGGCATGGGTGTGATTGGGCTAGAAGAAAGGATTAGTTCAACCAAATCTATGGCCAAGTGGAATGTGGAAGTCCATGGCATGGTTAGTACTACGCATATGTAATATGTGTTATTTTTTAATGAAGATCAATGTGAACATGCTTTGGTTTATCACATTGATTACGTGACTAATTTTTCATGGTTCCATTACTAGTTAAGTGTATGTTACATGCATAGTGTATTTCTTATTATATGAAGTTCTCTTGTTATTAATTTGTTTCATGCTTTGATAGGCTCTTCGATAATTATTATGGATGCATGAGTTGATCTATGTTTTATTTCATATAGTATGAGAGGGAAGCAAGCCTTCTTGATGAATATCTGATGAAACCAATGAAAGTAGTGAACAAACAATTACTTCATGACCTATAAGTACCATATTCAAGAAGTGCTTGTATAAATGGTTAACATGTGTTGGGAAAGCATGAACTGCAACAAAGTCTAAGAATAGGGCATGGGGACTTACAAATATTGTTGACAAAGTCCTGTCAAATTTTGGGTAGATGACATGTATGTTGACCCTGAATTTCTGGAACAAGGTCTATGGCCACATGTACAGAGCTAGGAAAAATTAGTTGTAGCCACATTCAAGAAACATTATCCCTGCATCTAGAGGCCTCTAGCCACATTGAAAGGCTGGTATCTGTGCAGCTCAACAGTGAGCTAGGTAAAGGATTGGTTCAAACTCAAGGGAAATGGTCACCATGGAAAATACTCTTATAAAATCCTGGTCATGTGTCCCTAGTTGTGACAGGTCTCAAAAAGTGTGACAAGCTAGACCCCATTTCTATATCAACATGTTGGAATTTTGGTCACATGTAGTAAATATCAACTCATCTTTACCTTGGTAAGAACATAAAATTGGCTAAATGTGGGGTGGGGTGTTACGAATGGTTTCATGGTCATAATAGGCTGGGATTTATAGACACGACGAGGAATATGTTGTGCCGATGTCAGCCGCAGAACATTAAGAAAATATACTACATTGGATAATAAAGGGTTAGGGAGCAACCTGGGATAAGTTCCCCTCAATTCCCTATATCTTCAAAGAAAGAATATTAATATACAACCTGCATAAATGTTCTATACGATAGTAATGTCGCTTAAAACTACTTGATGTAAGATAGGTGACAAAACCCTATATTCAAATATATGAATTGAGGTTTAAGAGAAAATGAAATGCCTTAATGTATTGAAAACAAAAATCTCAATGAAATATATGCAGCTAAACCATGGCAAAGAAATATTTTATGTGAAATCTACCAAAAAGGTATTGGATAGTATATTTTTTTTATATTATTCTCTAATAGGTTGTCGATTAATATTTTGGTTTTAGAAGAACAACAATTTTCGAAAACATGGTAAGAAAAATTTCCCCAAAATGAGTTTATCTAAATATACATTCTAAGGCTAATACTAATGGCAAATTCCATGCAAATGAAATTCATCGTATTTTATAAACAAGAAGGTTGTCAAAAGAAATAATGATTATAAGGTTACAATTATGATAAGCACCAACTAATGTGGTATAGACGAAAACACAGTAGTAACCCCAAATAATTCTTGCCCAATATACATTTTCCAATATAATACATAATAATAAGGGTAAACCTAGAAATAAATAGATATGTCATTTTTATTGAGAGAGGAAAAGAAAAATAGAGTGAGGCATAAGCCACTCTTTTCAAAATAATCTAATGTAACCCTATCATTATTAAGAGTGTGGCATGACCAAATTTAATTCATCATTCTTGTTTAGGTAGGAATATATCATTAACGGCGAGGAGAAAATCATTGAAGCAAAATACACTAGCAGTAAGAGAACTCCTTTTAGATAAACAATTGACTCTCCTTATCAATGGCTAGTTTGTAGTTTTGAATTGATACAAACCATATGCACCTAAATTGGGAAAATAATGCACCTAAGTGTTTTAAGGTTAATAATAAGAGGTGAAGAAAAGAAAAAGAAAAACAAACTTTGAAAGGAAAAAATAAATTTACTGATAAAATGTCGTTGTCTGAATCCTTAATTGCTTACAGGAATTATAAAATAGGAAACATAGGGTTTCCTGAGTTGTGGTTAACATAAAACACATTGTCATGTGAAATAAATAAATAGAGAATTATCTCTAAAACATGCAAACCCTTAGCAAGGCTAACACACAAAATAAAAATGAGGTTCATTCCTTCGAAGGCTCTGATGGAGAAGAAGTATTCCGCCAAAGATTAACCCTGCAAATTACTATTACTGATAAAGAGCAATGAAATTTAAAGAAACCCAATTCATCTTTAAATGAAAATGTTAGAAAGGCAAGAAAATTTGACCAAGTGCAAACATAATACAAAATGTGTTAATTTACTAATAAATTTTATTTCAAGACAAATACATAACTTAGCGTAAGGAAATCCTTGATTGTGGGTTCCAGTCCTCAAACAAAAGAAGTTGAGTAGAACAAGTTTTCCAAGGTTGAATACGAGTCGTGTTAACAAGGATAATTGATTATTGAAACCCTAGAGACGCAAAGCACTAAACCCATGGTGACGAGAGGCAAAATGAGTGTAAGCTACGACAGAGGAGACGAGGAATTTACCCAAAACTTCACGGTATGATCCTCACCATCAATCGATGACCCTAATCTCTAAGAGTCTTTGATACAAGGGACATGTTATAAGTTCTATGTACATGGATTGAAAACCAGAGAGGTAAATGTACCAAGTAACACGTCCTCCACTTGTTTGGAAATATATAGACAATTCTACGATAAAAATGATATTGACACAATAAACTGAAGTGCACTCCAAGTAAACAAAATTGTGGTCGAATATAAGCCCTTATCGCAATTTTTAAACAATGACATCGAAAAATTGATGTTCCATTAATATGTCAAGGAGGGACATAATAATATAGCTAACTATAAGAATAACTAGTATACATGATATATGTATATATAGATATAAAATTAAATGCCACCAAACATAGGAACCCTGAATGGAATTTGGTTATCTAACTATTTATAACAAAACATATAATGAGTATGAGTCACCATGACCATAAAGACAGGTAGTGCTAGGACAGTGGCTTAACAATGGAATTGTTTAAGAATATAAAAGTAGATAGAATTACTAAAATCATTTAAACTATATCATATAGTGGGTTATGTGAAAGATATTATATAGTGGGTTACTCATTAAGATGGATTTTTTTTACTATATAAATTCGTGCAAAAACTATCAATATTTCTACACAAGGATTGAACCAGCATTATGAAGTACACTAGTAGATAGAGTAATTCTTTGTTATTACAATGAGTCTTTTTATATTTAAAGCAATTTTTTTCTTAATGTCACAAACGAGAGAGTGATGTGATGAAGGGTTATTCTCATTCATGGCTCTATATGCCTAAATATTTTCAACCATTTCCTTGTTCTATTTTTGCCTTTACTATTGGTTAAGAAGAAATTGTAATATACAATCCTTCATGTTGCTAGATATTTTACCCACATCTAACTACTCGACGATAAATATTGCTTGCATGGTGTTGCATTCTTTGGCTTTTCTATTATTGTTCCATATACATTTCATAGGATCTATGTTGTACTTTCTCATTCTCCAAACACTCACTCAGTCCAACATAGCTTGATTGTAGTAGTAGTAATGTCAAGATTCATCCAATGAGCTATCTATTGAAATTTCCATTGTTGTTAACCAATAATATAGGTCACCAAATCCCTATTGTTACATTTTGAGGTACGATAGCACTTACATTGCAAAAACTTGTTCTTGTTTAACATAGGATTTAAAGACCTTATTGAATAATATTAAGATTTTTCTGACTCAAATTGTAACAATATCACATATGTATTCATCTATTCTCTTTATCCATATCCTATAGACTTAAGATGTTTCTTTTGCAACATTGGGTGCAATTCCTAGTATGTATATTCAAACATATTCTATGGATTTTAAACCTTTAACATACACCTAGTAAATAATCATAACTAGCATTTGCACGAGATCATAGTTGTTGCAAAGAAAACGTTGTAAGGCAGTAAAAGAGGAAATAGTAGCTTGAAGTGTCTTGTAAAATAGATGCAATTTCTACACAATATTATAATGTTTCAAAATGATATATTTACAATGTCCAACATCATTCAATCAACATCTATTACCTGTTAGCATTATGATTCTGGTTTGGCTCTATGGTAGAGGTGTTTTACTTGATGGCAACTCACTCTTTTGGCAGATCTTAGTTCAGGCACTCAAAATCATGGAAAAAGAGATACCCACAGGTGATCCTATGAGAAGTTGCAGACCTGCAGGTACGTCGACCAAGACATACGGACATACACGTAGTTGCCCTGTTCAGAAGGTGCGGACCCCAGTTTCACTCTCTCCAATGCAGAAAAGCGCGTGCACGTGGGAATCTTTATGAATGGTCCATGGTATTTAGCCCGACATATTTGATCCTATGGTTTTGGTACGTGGTTTTGCATCTAAAAATATTGATCCAAGGTATTGGGTTCATGGTATTGTGTTATTATGGTTTTGGACCGTGGTATTGTGAAAAGCTTGCCTATAAAAAGGAAAGGAGATCTCTTGGCCACACACTTGTGAAATTTGAATATATTAAGATCCGAAATTTTGGGTGATTGGTTTTTTTTTAAAAGCTAGATCTAAATCAAGGAGAAAACTTAAGGTGAATCTATTGATAAGTCGTGATCTCTCGGGTGCATGCACAGATCTATGGATCTGACTGGTTATGGCACATTGGAGGACTGTTAATTTGGCCCTAATCAGAAGTTCGTAGGTGATCCACGGCGTAAGTGCGGGGGCACGCAGCGCAGGAGAAAGCATGGTGTGGGGGTACGCAGCGCAGAAGAAGGCGCAGTGCAGGGTACGCAGCGAAGAAGAAGGTGCAGTGCATGGGGTACACAGAGAGGCAGAAGGTGCAGTGCGAGGTATGCAACACAGAAGAAGACAAAGTGCAGAGGAACGCTCTCAGATAGACAGTACCGGTGCGGAACTGAGCAGAAGTACGCAGAGCACAAGAAAGATCAGGTGTCGATTTGCGCTGTTTAGACACAGAAGAGCTGTGAATATCCACAAATTTATATTGGTCAAGTTGCATACTTCTCCTTGAAGTATTTGTTGGATGCCTTTTTGCTATTTGCTGTAGAGTTCTGGGTTTAGTTTATTGGTATTGCCTTTCTGTTTTCAACATTCTGAGAAATTGGGTGATTCATTGGTTGATTGTATAAGGAGTTTAGTTGATTCATATGTACTTGTTGATTATTTGATGTCCATAGATCCAGTTTGAAAATTCATGAAACGTGGTCCTAAAAGAAGTAAACAGAGCAAAGGGGGTTGTAGTTCCCTTCCAGGAGAGACTGGAAAATAAGAGAGGGTTGTTGCTCTCTGCAGGTTGCAGCCTGCGTGGTAAAGGACTGCACCAGTACAAAATCATTGTAAAAGAAGTTTCTAATTGAAAGATGATAGAGACATATTGCAGCAGGTGGTTTTCACCCACATTGGGTTTCCACCTTATATCTGGTGTTCCTTGGTGTGATTATCTATCTTTCTTGTTCTTGCTCATTATTATATGGTATTGGCATACAAACTAATGATCAATATCTGATGAATAAATTAAACTATAAATTTGGAAGGTATATTGAAAAGAATTTGATAATACTGATTCAACCCCCTCTTAGTATTATTTCCAACAATTGGTATGAGAGCAGGTCCTTCAGGAGAAGCTTGATCGCTTGAAGGAAGATCTATCATCATTAGCAACTATGAGAGGGAAGCATCATTCACGCCATCAAAGTTTGATGGGACAAACTTCGTATCTTGGAAGGTAAGAGTTACTGCCTATCTTCAATCTCTTGGTACAGAAGTCTGGGATATCATAGATACAGGGTATACTTTTCCATCAGCAACTCCTACAGATCCGGCTGAGAAGAAGAAATATGAAACAAATGCAAAGGCGTTCAATACTCTATTAGGATGCCTATCTCAATCAGAATTTGTCAAGGTAATGTAGTTTAAATCCGCAAAAGAGATATGGGACAGGATTGTTCTGAGCTATGAAGGAGATGATCAGGTAAAACGAAAAAAACTTCAAACCCTCAGGATTCAATATGAAAATCTCAAGATGTATAATGATGAAAGTGTGGCTAATAATTTTCTTCGTGTAGCTGAGATTGTTAATTGTATGAAAAATTTGGGTGAACAAATAAAAGAGGTTGTTGTGGTTGAAAAAGTTCTAAGATCTTTGTCCTCTAGATTTGAATGTAAATTTTCTGCTATAGAAAAAAAGGAGAATCTACAAAACCTTAAAATATCACAGCTGCACGGAATTCTAACTACTTATGAAATGAGGAAAGGAGGTCCATCAGATAGGAGAGTAGCTGCCTTCAAGGCTTCAGGAAAAGGAGAGTACTATGAGTCAGGACACGTGTGAGAAGAAGAAGAAGAATCAAATTTTGTCAGAAATCTTCAATGGGTTACTGGAAGATTCAGAGGTAAGTTACCTTTCAAATGTTTTTCTTGTGGAAGAGCAGGTCACTATGCTGCCAAATGTCCTCATAAGGATAAGATTAACAAGGGGAAGGAACCTGTTAGATGGAACAAGAAACAGAATGCAAATAGAAAAGCTATTACACTCATGAAGATAGTGATGGACTATCAAATAGCGATGAAGATGAACGAGGTAATCACTATAAACTTTTAATGGCCTTTGAAGATGATGATTACATGGATGCTATAGATGTGGATGAATTTTATGAAGAGATTACTAGACTGAAAACATGTTTAGAAGAAAAGAATAGGATCATTGATACTCTGCAAATTCAACTTGATGAAAAAGAAAAATCTCTTGAGAAGTTAGAGTGTGAAATTGTTGGCATTATAAAAGAAATTGAGAGAACAAAGGCCCTTAATCTTAAATTTGTTAAAGGATCTGAAACTCTGGATGAGATTATCAATGTGCAGCATTCCCCTCTAATCAAGACAGGTCTGGGGTATAATGGTGAAACATCCCAAGCTTCCACCTCCAAAAGTTATCTTGATGCAGCAAGAAGGAGTGAGCTAAAGCCTAATAGAAATCATCTGGTAAATTAGGGACAATGTTCATCAAGAACGAACAAAGGCCATCAAGAAAATTGGGGGCAAGCTACCTTAAGGAAAAACAGAAACTACAACCAACCTCAGTTAAAATCTTCCCAATTTTCTTCAAGAATGGATGACAATCGAAACTACAATCATTCGACAGGCAGATTCGATAATCGGAGGAATTTCTTCAATGGCCAATGTTTCTCTTGCCATTACTTTGGTCACAAAGCAGCTCAATGTGTTTCCTATAAGACAATCATGACTAGATAAAGCTCAAAAACAAAGAAGTATGACCGGGATTACAAAAAGGACCTATAACAACTTTTCAGTTCTTGAAAATGAAGTTGAATGTTCTATTTGCAATAACTGTGGTCATGAAGACTCTGAATGCAGGAGCAGGTTTCAGCAGAGAAAGGAACAAGCCTCAAGCACCAAAACATGGAGAATAAAGGAACCACAAACAGAAAGATGTGGGATAGCATTTTATGCAGAGGGACAGGAAAATGTATGGTACATTAACAGTGGATGTTCGAAGCATATGAGAGGTGATAGAGAAAAACTTGAGTCATATTCTGCTCTAGAAAAAGGAAAGAAAGTCTCTTTTGGAAATGATACTCCTCCAACTATAAAAGGAAAGGTATTGCTCAGTTAAAAGAAAAGGGCAAGGCTGGAAATGTTTTGTATGTTGATGGATTGAAACATAATCTTCTAAGTGTCAGTCAGATGTGTGATCAAAGAACCGAGGTGATATTCAGATCAAATGGATGTCTTGTTCGTGATCTTGATACAGTTAAAACAGTGATCAAAGGCAAAAGAACTCCAAATAATCTGTACATATTTGAAGAAGGACAACAACAATGCTATCTAAGCAAGGATGATGAGCACTGGTTATGGCATCGGAGGTTGGGACATCTAAGCTTTTCACAAATAAGGAAAGCATGCAAATATCAGGCAGTTCGCGATCTTCCAGATATCAAAATTCCTGACAACACCATATGCAAATCATGTCAGTTTGGAAAACAAACCAGAACTAACTTCCCGAGAAAGAAGGATCAGCCAACAGGCCTCTTGAGCTAGTCCATACAGATACATGCGGTCCAATCAGGAAAAGAACACCTAGAGGAGAAGAATACCTGATATTATTCATTAACGACTTCTCCAGGATGTATGGTTAGGACTCATGAAGCACAAAGATGAAGCATTCGAAAAATTCAAATCCTTCAAAGCCATGGCTGAAAAACAATCAGGTCACAAAATTAAGTGCCTCAGATTTGACAGAGGTGGGGAATTTACTTCAAATGAGTTTTTTTATTTTTGTGAAGAACATGGAATAAGAAGGGAATTCTCTATAGCTAGGACTCCTCAGCAAAATGGAGTGGTGGAAAGGATGAATAGAACAGTCCAAAAAATGGCTCGTGTTATGCTTGATGAGTCCGGAACTCCCACAACCTTCTGGGGTGAAGCTTAATTTGCTGCGGTTGTTATTCTCAACAAAACAAATGTCTGAGTAAATAGCACTCAAACTCCTCATGAGCACTGGTATGGTGAGACTCCTTCGGTAAAGAATTTCAAAATTTTTGGAAGTAAATGTTATATTAAGAATACTGATGAACAGCTTAGCAAACTTGAACCTAGAGCAGATGAAGGCATTCTCCTTGGTTATTATCCCCACAACAAAGAATATAAGTGTTATAATAAAAGACTTGGAAGAATTGTTGACAGCATTGATGTAGTGGTTGATGAAAAAGGATATATGCCTAGGCAAGTAAATTATGAAAATATCGAAGAGGATGAAGACTACCCTCAAAATTAGACTGATGATGAAGAAGAGACCCATGAAGAAGAAACCCATGAGGAGCCAGAGGAACAAATAAGGATA
>APFE031326731.1:66205-117052 GCA_000404065.3 Pinus taeda | reverse complement strand
TAGTTTTGGCTTAAAAGCCATGAATGTCAAAGACAAAGGGTTGCTGAGTTGTTGAACGATGGCCAAGTTGTTGCAAGTTGGTTGTTGAAGGTGTCGTTGGGGTTTTGCTGTGAAGCAGAAGCCAAAGAGGCAGCGTAGAAGCCAAGGAGGCAACATAAGAAGCAAAAGTACAACTGAGGGAGCCTTTGGGGTCACTTGAAGTTCAAGTGAAAAGCCAGAGAGCGTGAAGGTTGCAGAAGGCAGAAAGAAGCTAGAGCAGCGAGCCAAAGAGCTATAGCCAGAGCCAAAGAACCAAGAGTCAGAGCCAAGAGCCAGAACCAGAGCCAAAGATCCAGAGTTAGAGCCAAGAGCCAGAACCAAGAGCCAAAGAGCTAGAGCCAAGAGCCAAGAGCCAAGAGCCATAGCTTCAAGAGCCAGAGGGGATTAAATGGAGTCTGAACCCACTGTTTTTGTGTAGAACAACAAGAGTTGAGTCAAAGACTTGTAAAAGACTTACACCATAATCCCAAAGAGCCTAGTTGAATTAACTAGAGCTCACGGAGACGTAGCCCAAGAGTTGTGGGTGAAATCCTAATTAATTTTCTGTCTTATGTGTTTGTTTTTACTATTGCAGTATTCACTGTTATATGCATTTATATATCAGTTTAAAGCACATTCACATATCAACACAAACAATAGATATTAAAGCAAATAATAAGTTGAAAACAAATACAAGCATACACCCATATTTTCAAGCATTTCTTAATTCTACATTGGTTAATCATTAAAGACTTGGGAAAATTCAAGCTTTTGAAGTGGGAGAGGTTCTTGTAAGCTAGACAAGAAGCCTAAGAGCCCCATTTTTAGATTAATGGTCAACTACTGATCACTCTAGTGCAAAGATCCAGTCCAAGCTATGAAGAGATCCTTCATCAATTGAAAGGCACGTAGTGAAATAATTGAGGGATCTTGTGCTTTTAGCACAATAAGATTGAGGTTGAATGTGATCTAGTGGATAAAGAGTTAGGCTATCAAAAAATTTATTTTATGTGGGTCAAGGATTAGAGTGCGCATGCGAAGAATTTATAAATATTCTATGAGGAAAAACACACTTATAGACTCCAAAGTGTGATGAGTTGTAGAGTTAAGTTATATAATTGAATTTCCTTAGATATTAAGAGTTCCAAAATTGATTGAAAAGAGTTCTCCTCTGCATCATTTTATCCTTTTTCTTCTTTTCTTTTTCCAGAATTTGCAAAGTTTTACATTTGCACTCTTTGTAGTTATTTGATCTCGCTTGTTTTACTTTTGATTGGATTTTATGATATTCCCAAAATCTATATGGAGGAAAATATTTTCGTACAAAACTCTAATTGGTTTACATGAAAATATTTACTCTATCATTATAATATGATTTCATTGATCCAAAGGTTGTCATTACCAAGTTTTCACTTTTCTCTTGCAAAAACCATTACCTATGGGGAACATTAAGATATGATTAAAGTATTATAAGTTCATCTATATAAAGAAATGAATTGTCTCTATTCTTTGATTTGAATCCTCCCCCAATACCCCTCCACATTTAAATCATCTACTTTGGTAGATGAAGAGAAAATTAGTGGGGTTAAACTTAACTAGTATCACATCTATTTCCTTGAGTAGAAATATGCTTGTACAACCTCTCTCTCTTCACCCAATTGCTAAAATAAATTCTCCAAATGTGCCAATCAAAAGGGTGGAACATAAGAGCTTTGAAATCACATATGTGTGGGAAGTACAAGTAAACCCACCGGGGCTATGGACACTTGCTAGCAATAGGGCCACGCTTGTATGGTACTGCGACACCTTCATAGGGGCTATGGATACTTGCAGGAGGTGGAGCAATGCCAGGAAAAGGAGGTAATTTCATATTTAATAGATGTATACTAATCGTAAAATACCTCCTAGCTATCTTTGCTATCCAATTGTAGAAAGAGAATTAAAAAATAATATGTATTCCTTATACTTGGATTCATTGTTTTAGAATTTAGCATTCAAGTACTTTCATTTCTTAGGAACTTATCTTACTCTGACTTAGCTAGTGTGGGACCTTTGGAAATGACGTAATGTGGGAGAATATTTTGGAAACTTTTGTTTTGATTTTTGATAAATTTAGCCATATTATCTAAACGAGAGATAGCTGCTTCGTCCCCATGTGTTGCCAATTGTTGAGGACTCAATCACTCCCCATATGTTTTTTTAAATTATGGGGCCCTTCATGTAAATTTGGTTAATATCACTCCTAGGATGCTTTAATTTACTTTGTTTTGGGTGATTTTCACTTTTCTTTGATTTTCATTTTGATGGCTCTATTGCTTTCATTTTGCTTCCAATGTCCCAACAATTCAAACTTCCCTTGATTTTGTCATATGGTTTGCAAGTTGTGGTTGGTAAAAGTTTGGTCATTTTAATCGCCTCGACATAAAGACATGTAAAAATGTATTTTATAATTTTTTTCATCCAATTGTATATTTTTGATAATTATTATATAAATAAATAACTAAAATTTAGTTATTAAATTAATATATTGTAAGTTAATTTAATTGTTCTTAATGAGTTAATTAATTGTTTATTTATTAATTAAGTTAATTTTCAATTCAATTCATAAATATAAATAAATAATAAAATTAACTATTATTTAATTAGTATTAAAAAAATTATTTTTTAAAACTAAATAAATTGTAAAATATTTAGTTTTTATTCTAATTAATTAATATGTAATATTAAAAAACCACAAGTTAAGCCCTTTTCATATATATTATATATATTATGTAAAAAAAATCATTAAACATTTATTTATTTATAAAAACTACAAAATACATGTCTGAGGCATTCAACATAAGTCTATCATATAGCATGAGAATATAAAAATTGGGCTTAATAGGAACAATTCAACCCACAATATAAAAAATGATCATCCCAAAACAAAACAAAAAAGACATATCAAGAAGTTCTAGAAAAATAGTCATATGTCTACTCCTACAATGCATGAGACTACAAGTTCTGCCATCAACAAAAAACTATCCACTTTGATCCATCAAAAAGTAAGAGAAGCATAACAAGAAGAGTTTTTAGATTTCGAGGAACTGGTGTTGATGGAAGAGGTCTGATCCCTCCACTGAATTGCTGACCAACCATATGCCTTGAGTCTATCCAATGCTTGCTTTAGATAACATGCCCGCTTCTACATTTCACTCCCTGTATATATGACAACATGTAACAGTGTCAAATTACGATTTTAACTAAACAATTTCTTCATAAATAGGCAACAAATTTATATCGTGACATATCTAGACAACATTGAACTAATTGGCTACATTGAGGGAATCTCCAAAGATTTGCAGGGATTTGCATCCTAGTTCCAATGGCCAACACATCAAAATCTTTAGGGTGATAAGTTCAACATAATTGTTTGTCCTCTTCCTAGGTCTATCTTTGACTTCAAGAAGTGATGTTTGTCTAGGAATAACACTATTCCACCACCACACATCCCCTGATCGTTGCAGGCCCCATCAAAATAGGCCCATGGAATCTTATTAACCTAAAATATAATAATAGAAATAATAAAATATCAAAATAAAAAAAATAATTAAGAACCATCGTAGTCAAGAGCATGCCACATCATCCTGTACATTTCATCCTTGGGGATTTCTTTTGGTGCCCCTTCAAAAATCCCTGGGATGAAGTTCCGAGGTGACGTGGGCTCACTCGCTTATCATACAAAAGGAGGGCATGATACATATATTAAAGGGGCCATTTGAATGTTTTAGTGATAATGGAGAGAGGGTCCCACGTGTTCCCCTCCCACACTATTCTCCCCCCTCTCCTTGCTTCATGTGCTCCTCGCATATCATGAACCCCCCACCCCCCTTTGTTATAGACATTTTTGGGCACTTCAACCCCAATCATAAATGTCCATAAACTGAGGGCTCCTAAGTCCCTAAAATTGTTGCTTCACTGCCTAAAGGAACAAGGTCAACTGATTACATAATCTCCTAGAAGTTCTCCATTGAAAATTGCTCATAAATGGTCAAAACTGGACCATACTGAAAGCTCAGTGCAGAGGGTGCGATGCATATCACCTTCCCAGTGTGCAAGGTGCGATGCATACTAAATTTCTCCTCTGTAGGGTGCGATGGTTGGGAATGGACAAATGGCAGGGACAAAAATGCGACGTGGAAGATCATGGAATCTTCCAGAAGTTTCCCCTCTGACACTTGCCTCTCTATTTTCAACCAAGGATGAGTAAGAGATCATCATTCTCTAAGTGGAAGGAGGAACTATCAGAGAGAGGACACTAATCAAGATCCCAGAAGATGACTCACCTCTCTGTATTCATCTATATATGGATCCCTCATCACAGAGATCCAGAGGCTGGAATTTTGTATCTTATAGAGAATTGTTGTTGGTTTTCTGATGTACATTCATAGTGTTGGGTGATCTAAGCTTTGCTTGAGGTGAAGAAGGGCTTCCTAGCTGGAGGATGATGCTGGGTCAGAGCATATGGTTGTAATCCTCTTGCTACTTTTCATCTTAAGAAAGCTACTCTTGTTTCCTTCCATATTCTTGTGTACTTGTTTATATATTCATTTATATGGTTAATACACATCTGATCCTGTATTATTTATGAATTTAGATCTTTGTTTCTTCAATAATAGTATGTTTTTGTGATCCCACAGGTTATTTTGAAGCTGGGCAGACAAAGAAGAAGCGGCGAAGCTCTATCAAGAAGGAGGGGAAATCAAGCGCAAGACTCAAGTTGGTCTTCTTGGTTCTCCTCTTGTCTATTTTCATAAAAGAAAATAATAGTAGACTTTGATTGTTTGTTTCTAAGATAGCCACCCATCTTAGTGGGAATAGCAGCATCCAAGTGGACACTATTCCCGGATAATAGGTGGGAGGGAGAGAGAGAGAGAGAGAGGGAAGGAAGAAGATGTAGATATGGAGAGAGAGTGTGTGTGTTTTTGGGGTGAGAAGGGGAGACAAGGGGAGACAAAAATATAGATGGAGGGGGGACAAAGGGTAGCAGAGAGAGGATAAGAGAGGGAGGGAGGAAAAAGATAGATATGGAGAGATAAGGGGAAGAGAGAGAGATAGAGAGAGAGAGAGAGAGAGAGAGAGAGAGAGAGAGAGAGGAAGAGGAAGAGGGATGGGGAGAGAGAGAGCGAGAGAGGAAAAGGAAGAGAGATAGATATGGAGAGAGAGTGTGTATTGTTGGGGCCTAATATAGAGATATACATGAAGAGAGAGAGAGAGGGAGAAGGGGTAGAGATAGAGAAGGAGAAAAGAGGGAGAGATACATATATAGATAGATATGGAGAGAGAGTGTGTATGTAGGCTAATATAGAGAGATAAAGAAGGAGAGGCAGAGGGAATTAGAGATATAGATGGAGGGGGCAAGAGAGAGAGAGAATGTCACATGTGTTTAGGGGGTTGATATAGAGAGATGGAGGGAGGGATAGATATAAATGGAGAAGGGGAGAGGGAAGAAGAGAAAGATAGAGAAAGGGAGGGAGAGGTGGGGAGAGCTAGACAGCGTAGAGAGGGAGTGGAAATATCGAACTTTGTAAAATATCTAGCTCCACTCAAACAATCCATCAAATCTTCGATTCTAGGTAAAGGAAATATGTACCTGATTGTTATCTTATTAATTTCTCTTGAGTTAGTGCACATTCTCCAGCCTCCATCTTTCTTAGGGCTCAACACTATTGGCACTGCACAAGGACTCAAACTCTCTCTAACCAATCCCTTGTCTAATAGTTTTGAACCTATTTCCTGATCTCTTCATTCTTTTAGGGAGTCATCATGTAAGCTACTTTATTAGGTAGATTTGCTCCTAGAATCAAATCTATGTGATGACTGATTTTTCTAATGGGTGGTAACTCATTAAGCAAATCATCTACAATGATGTCACAATAGTTGTCCAGAATCTCTTGAATTTCAATTGGTAAATTAGAAAATTTTGTGGAAGTAATTATTACCTTAGGTTTACAAACCAATGCAGAACTTACCTCATCTTCCTCCATCTGCTGCAAATACTCCTTTCCACTCAGCAAAAGGGTCTTTGAATCAGGGTTCTTCAATGTATCCTCTTCCTCTAGTGGCAGTAATGTATGATTGACACCATCTTTGCTGAATTTGTATGTGTTATTCTTTCCATCATGCATAGCTCCTCTGTCATACTGCCATGGTCTACCCAACAATATATGACACACATCCATAGGCATCACGTTGCACACAATTTGATCTCTGTACTTTCCCAACTGCAACTCCACTTCATTGTTCACTCACTACTAGTTGATATCCCTTTTGAAGCCATGACACCTTATAAGGTGTTGGATGTCCTTTTGTTTTCAATTTCAACTTCTCCACCACTTCCGTGGAGACCAAATTATTTGTACTACCACTATCTATTATCATTTGACAACACTTCCCTTGAACTTTGCACACAGTCCTGAACAAGGTTTTCCTCTCCGCTGGTTTAACAATTTCCTTAGCTGGTTTTAACAAAAGTTTGTTGACTACCAAATATTCCCCTTTCTCTAGAACATTTTCTTCATCTATTACTTTTGTTGCCTCCTCTTCAATTTTTGCAACAATTGCATTCCTTGGATTCATTCCTACACTTTATGGGCACTCATAAGCTTTGTGTCCCAGCTTGTTACATCTATAACATCTAACTTCTCTTCCTCTACCCCTGCCTCCTCTTCCTCTGGGAAAACCCCCTCTGCCACTTGCATCACCTCCTGTGGGTGCATGCTGACTTGAGCTGCTACTAGCTCCATCTCCAGGTGTTGTAGATCTTCCTCTACTACCTTGTCTTCCCTTTCCTCGGAAAGTACATCTATTTCTACCAGGCTGCTTCCTCATGAGTTTTTCTTCAACCTTCAGTATCATCTGATAAGACTCTTCTACTGTTTTAGGAGACAGTACACTTATCTCTTCTTGAATGTCCATTCTAAGACCATTCACATATCTGGCAAACTTCTCATCTGTATCTTGGATTTGTCTTGCTCTTATACTCACTTTGTAGAATTCCTTTGTGTATTCCTTCACTGTCATAGACCTCTGTCTAAGATTCTGCATCTGTCTAAATAATGTTTGTTGATAGTCACTTTGCATAAACTTACCTTTTATTTTTGCCACCATCCTGTTCCAATTCTTAATTGGTTGTTTGCCAAGTCTTCTTCTTTCTGCCTGTACTCCATCCCACCAAAGTGTTGCATATCCTTTCAGTTTCATGACAACAAAATTCACCTTCTTTCATTCATTTGTTGCTTCATAATCAAAGAATTTCTCCATGTCATTTATCCAGCCTATCAATTATTCAAGGCTCAAGCTCCCTATGTAGTTCGAGACTTCAAGTCTAGGCTTAGATGTGGATCTCAATAACGACCTAAAGAATCTCATTTCAAGAGTTACATTTGCAGGTTCTGCTTCTGCAGCTTCAACTTCAGGTTCACTGACATCCCCAACATCTGCATCTCTTCCCATTTCCACGGCTTCCAATCTAGCTTGCATTTGTTACATAGCTTCCAACACTTCAACATTTGCAACTGGTCATCCACTTCTTCGACCACCACCTCTTCCTCCAACTCTGAAGGCCATGTTGGATTTATTTTTCTAATCCTTGAGATCCTATTCAATGTCAATAGGCTTCTCTGATACCACAAATGGTGGTCAGGGTGCGGGCGTAAGGGACAAACATTCAAATCCTGAAACAATTTCTTCTAGTTCAGGTGTAATTTCCTCTTGGATTTCTGGCGGAGTCTCAGCCATCTACCTTCAAAGTTATCTATTCTGCTAAATTAGCAGAACCACTAAATTCAACCACTATGACAAGCACTTCTACTATTCCTCTAAACCATCGCACCTCGCAAATCCATTTTGAAGCAGCGAAGTGGGATTTACTCATAAACTGATGTAATGCAAAGTCAGACAGCGATCCTCTCGCACATTGCAATCGCAATTCCTCCAGGCCACCTTGCTTCACTTATCAAATGGTTGATGTGACATTAAATTGCCAATCCAATGGTCACTAATCAACAACGGTCTAACGGTCATTGTAATATCACACAACGATCTTTGTGACGTTACTGCCTCCCAGATCCAATAGGATTTTATGTTGTGATTTATAATTTTTCAGGTCCAACTTTTTCCAGGTGCCTATTTCCTTTGGAAAAAGCCGATGGAAATATTAAACTGTGATTTAATCAATATCGGGTCTGGTTTTTGAATTAAGTAGTGTGCATCTTCTAACCCAATATCCATCGGATAACCGAAGTCATTTGATCTATGGCTCACAAGATTTCAATTTACACACGATTTAATAACAAGGCCAACCCCCGCTGTTGACTAAGACGCAAAGCGTTGAAAGTGAAATCAATGGTTAAGAAAGAGTGCGGCACTTCAACCTTGATTAAGTAATCCGTACCCATTCAAACCCCACAGTTGCTATTAATGTACAACGAAAAGGAATTAAACGTGGAAGACATTGACTAAGTGTTTCACTGTTCAACAATCCCCATTTTAATGTATTATAAATTTCCTATGAAATTTATTATATTAAAATAGGGACCCCTTAATTGTATAAAATCAACATAACTTTTTTTAATAAAGAACTATAACCAAAGTTTAATACTTAGGCTTTTTAATTAAAACCCAAGTATTAAACCTTGATTATCCAAAAAATCAAATTTTAATAGCCCCCGAGACCAAAACTATAGTTAAGCTTCTAAAAACCTTAAGTATTAAAAAATATGGGTTATTTAATAAAAAAACAAAATAATTGGAGATTTTAATTCCCAAAGGTTTTACCTTTATAAACTCTGACTCATCCAAAATCCTACATCGCAAAGTTTCTAAAGGCTAAGACTTTCCACATCAAAAATAAACAAAGTTCTAAAGACAAATACATCTCTGCCAACTCCGAATTGCAAAATGTGATTAATCCCAGATCCGACGACAAGATTAATACAACTCTATGATTTCCCCATGTGTGTGACTATTGAAATAAACCATGATAGAACTTAAGTCTCATACCTTAAAGTATTGTGATATGTGATAAAGCTTAGACCCGATAGTATTATACATGCTAATCCTTAAAATCCCGCATCCATAGCCTATCACAAAAGTTTGAAAGCTTAAAGTTTTGCCTTATGCCTTAATCGATTGTGATGTTCAATATAGCCAGATTATTCACTATGATTCATTAAAATCTCGCATTCACACAATCGCAAGAGTCTAAAGGATCTCCCCCACTCCACACCACTGATTGTGATTGTGATCAATGATGTCATATCCACGTCACATGTGATGTCATCCTCCACGTCCTCCCGTACATTGCAAATTGCAAACCTTTAGGGACTTAAACCATAATCCCATGCCTCCACTCCGAACATCGATTGCGATAATATCCAAAGCCAGACTTGAATGAACAGTAGAGATCTCTTCTTCCTAGATCAACAACATATAATATTTCGAACCCCCCTTCGTTCAATTTTAAGTTTCTCGCAGGTGGGTCCAAAAAGTGGTTTTTCCATCCAAGCCCTATCCTGACGTGTCACTCCTCCATTCTTTCAAACTCCCCCCTTCACAGGCCACTTACCACTTCGAACCCCCTTTGAAAAAAAAACACTAAGCCTCCCATTTGTTTTGTGATATGTGATAAGACCCAATTCGCCACCTCATCCACCATGAAATCTGCCACATGGATCTACCACGTCACCACAGGACTTTTCAATTGCAAATTTTAAAAGGACACAGTTTATAACAAGTCATCCACCTTCCCAATTTTGCGATTATGATATGTTTTAAGAAAGCCCCCTTTTAGGTTATTATGAGTTCTACCCCCGGTCTAAAAGTGATTGCAACTTATGATAAAACAATAAATGAACCTCTCTTATCACACACATCACTCTGCATTCCTCTCCATGATGGTTATGTTTGGAATTTATTATGACTCTACGTTTTTCTTGATTTCTTGCAAAGTGATTTGTTTCAAATAAAACTTGCTTATCAGTCTCATTTATTTCTAGCTTATCGATTCTTGTTGTCCTTGTTCAGGTTCATGATAGAAGAGGACAACTGTGATGACAAGGGGCAGTTCAGTTCAAACAGACAGACAGGCATCCAAATAATCTGAGGAACAAACAAAGTTGATGAAGACAACAAATCACATTTAGAAATTTCTACTAAATATTGTTTTCCTTTAAGCATTATTGAAGGGATCTGTTTAAATGCCCTCGACACTTTGCACAATAGATTCAGTTGTTTTCTGTTATTTAAGCATATTGGTTGTATGAAATAAAGGTCTGAAATTTTATGAATAAAGGTTTACGAAAGCTGGCTCTACTGTAATTTCATAATTTTCTCAATAGAACGACTGGAACATTGTTTTAGGAATTTTCATTAAGAATTTTGAGAAGTTGCATTTTTGTACTCCTAAAGTCATATTTCTGAAAAGGACTAAACCGTTGCTATTTACTTTATGAGCTAAGCAACATGTGTCTGGTATTTCTATCGTTATACTATGTTTTGGTCATAAATAAATAATGAATATATCTTTTTAGATTTCTTATTACATGGTATTTAAAGAACAAGGTTACATGTATTCATTTTTGATCATGCTGCCATTGATATTTTTTACATCTTAAGCAATTTTCTTTGATATTATGAATTAGATATGGGTTCTACACATTATTTTGATTAACTATTTAATCAAAGTAATCATCTTGCAATATTTTCGTTTCCATTGGTGTTTGAGAAATCTATATTGTCATTTACTAAGGAAAATCATTATAGATCGCATCTAGATAAATGTTAAACAATCCTGGGTTATAGAGTATATTAATGCATATATTTTCCCATTTGATCCATTGTTGTAAATCCATGTATTTCACTCCATTATAAGCATTATACATTCATTCAATCACCTTCATTGGGAAATTGGTCCCATTATCCCTAGTGAGAGCCACTACCTAAACGGAAAAGGAGTTGTGTTAAGGTCTGACCAGGTGGTTTTCCCCTGTGTTGAAGCAACAATTTTTGAAGCCTCAACACATTTTGGTGCTAGAAAGAGGGCATGTAGACTATGAATGGCAAGTAAGTTCAATCCAAAAACAAAAGGCCATTCCAAGAGTCATTCCCCCTTCCAAATCTCCTACAACTTCTAGATCCCCTCCAAATTCTCCTACTTTTAGATCAGGAGTTGCAAAATCATCTCCCAAGTCTCCATGGTAGAAAACATGAAAGAAGCAATGTCTATAGAGAATGGGAGAAATACACTAGAAAATAAAAAAGATCAAGAAAACATAAAATTGAAAAGAGTTACATTTAAGGATGAAGCTAAAAAGAAAGCACCTAAAGATCATTTTGATCTTGAAGGCTTGCAACAAGTCCTTAAAACTTTGTCTAACAAGATGGTTGATCTAGATTTAAACAGGAACGCAAGAAAATACTGAGATAATCATATACACAAAAATGCAGCAGAAATAATACTTCATTTCATTAATGGAAAATACCGAAATATGCTTACAACTAGAAATGGAAATAAACTAGCTAGGGCGATGGTAGCTTATCTCTGAGAAGAGATGTGGCGGCTACATGCCTCTGAACTATTCCCGAACTGTGTTACAATGAGGCTCGAAGGCCTATTTATTATTGATAAACAATGGAAAACCCTTCACATTCCAAAACCTAACCATAGAAGATGAAACGCCAAATTGTGGGCCCCGTTTTGGGTAAATTGGTACATCAATTTCCCGGGGTTGTAACTTTGGCATACGATCTCTGTTTGACGTGTATGATAGCTTGTTAGAAAGATCTATCTGATAAATACCACTTTGGGAAGGGAAACATCAGTCCATGGACCCATGTTGCCCCCATATTTCCCAAAAACGTCGTTTAGGGCCTCAAAATGGCTCCGAAAGTCCAGGACCCGAAAAACTGCTAAAAATAGTAAACTGTGCTACAATTTAGGAAACTGAAAAAGTTGAAACAGACAATTGTGGGGGTCCAAAAGGGATAGGTGGGTGGCCACCAACTTCCACCTGGATCAATGGTAGAGATAAAAAAACAAGTAGTTGAATTTTCTTCTAGAAAACCTTTTAGAACATTCAGAGGAAATAAACCACCTAATCCACAACCTCCAAACACAATATCTAATGTAGAAACCGATGATGAAGATGAAGAGGAAACAACATTTTTTGGTGATGAATCCTAAGATGAACAAATAGATGAGTTAGATGGATTGTGGGATTTTATTCTTCCTATTTCTGAGAGTGAAAATGAATATGAAGCATTACTTGTTAGCACAAGAAGTAAAGGTCTAGTTGATCCTATACAAACAATCCAAAAACAAAAACCTTCAACTTCCATTTCTAAAGATAAATCTACTAATAAAAAATCCACTTCCACTTCTCCCAAAGTAATTTCGTCTTCATCCAATTCTCGATCTTCACCTAGAACCTTAGTAGTTTTAGATAATATTGAGTACAATATAGCTGAGGATATGAAGAAAATAAAAGCAAAAATTTCCCTTCATGAACTCACTAAACTCAAACAACAACATAAATTTTTACTGAAAGAATTGAATGCAGTACCTGCTTCTCCTCTTCATGCTGTTATGGTATCCAAAGCTTCTAATGGAATGGGTAAACCTCCTGGTCATTCATTATTTGATTCCTCTAATGCTATTCTGATAGGTGACAAGTCTAATTCACATACCCCTCCTTTTCTTTTGACTTTTGAAATATTTAATAAAAATGTACATAATTGCTTGGTAGATTCAGGGGCTCCTTCGAATACGATGCCGTATTTAGTTTGTTTAAAATTGAACATTTCACCCAAGAAAACTACAATTCACATTGTGAAACTTGATAGGATAAAAGTCAAAGTCATAGGAGAAATGAATTTAGTTGTTATTAGATTATCTTTGAAACCTCAATTTTGTCAAATAATTGATATACTTGTTGCTGATATCCGAAATTTCTACGGTTTAATTCTTAGTAGATATTGGTCATAAAAGCTACATGGTTATTTTTCCACTGATTGGTCTCACTTATGGCTCCCATTTGATGGACAGTTGAATCAAATTAGAATTAACCGAGAAAAACACATGAAACATTCAGTAACAAATTTTGAAGGTGAAAATGAGGCAGTAGCATTTAATAACAACATTCTTGGAAACTACTCTACTAAATAATTTTTTGAGAATTTGAAAGCACAAACATCACCATTTCTGAGTAATTTTATAACTTCTCAAATTGAAAAAGTTTCACAGACAAACTTTTCCAAATGTGTAAATATGTTAGAAAAACCATTAGTTAATTCTTTATTCTGGACATTGTATTTTGATGGGTCGAAATCAAGTGATGGTGTAGGAGAAGGTTGCATATTGATTAATCCTAAAGGTGTGAAGACAATGATGACTTGCAGATTGGAATTCAAATGAACAAATAATATTGTAGAATATGAGGTATTGGTCCAAGGTATGTACAAAGCAATTAGCCTTGACGTTAAAAACCTTCAAGTTTTTGGAGATTCAGAAATTGTAGTTAAACAAGTAAGAAATATGATGCATTGTATCTATACACACTTGAAGCATTATTGGTCATTGGTTTAGTCTCTCACTTCACATTTTTTTAGCTTTTAACATTTATGCCATTCCTAGGATTCAGAATGCCAGCACTGACCTTCTTGCTAATGTTTCATCAAAACTGATCCGTTCTGAATATTACAATCTCGATAGATTTTATGTAGAGTTAATCTTTAGACCATCCATTCCAAATAATATCACCAATTGGCGAGTATTCAATGATGATGAAGACATTTTAAGCTTTTAACTTATGAAAAATCATACGATGACCAAATAATTGATGAGGATGAACATGACAATCAATTAAAATAGAAAATCGATGATAATACCATACCCAAATCTGTAGTTAAACTTGAGGATCTCTATGATTTAAAAGACAAATTTAAAAGAGTTACTAATTCCAAACTACAAAGTTCAAATTTGAGATTTGAATTAATAAATCTTGGGACAAATATTAAACAAATGTTAAACCTTAGAACATCAATTTGGGACTTGGTCTCTCATCTAAAGAAAGATTATCCTTCATTCATTTGTTTAAAAATACAAGGATGTCTTTTCTTGGAGTTATGAAGATCTCAAAGCATTCGACACTTCCATCATTCAACATACAATTCTGATGACATCTAATGATAAAGATGTCCAACAAAAATTAAGGAAAATTCATCTGAACTTAGAATGTCAAATCAAAACGGAATTGAATAAACTCCTTAAAGCTAAAATATTTTTTCCTATTAGGCATTCAAGGTGGGTTTCCAACCTGGTAACTATTAGGAAGGAAAATGGTGATATCCACATTTGTATAGACTTTAGGAATCTCAATAAGGTTAGTCAAAATATAATTTCCCTCTACCCACTATGGAACATATTTTACGATCAGTTGTTAGTTTCGAACTTATGTCTTTCCTTGATGGTTTCTTAGGATATAATCAAATCATAGTCCTGTTGTAACCTGATTAGTTTTGATAGTTTAAATTTGCTGTTATAATAGGTTTTGATAGTTTAGAAATAATAAGTGGATCTGCAAGAGTAAATGTGCCCTCAAAATGTAAATTTAAGTTTCATTAGCTGGTTGATTTAGTTACTCATGCATTTAAACATGATTAAATGATGTAATAAATTAAATTCAAACATGGTTTACAAATCGCTGAGAACGAATTTTCAAAAATTGAAAGAGGTTTTTTTTTGATAACATACTCATGTACAAAAACCTCTCTCAGTTTTGTAACAACGATTGTGGATTGGGAGATGAAAAATCATCTTTGAAGGAATGTTTTCCAGAAATTTCATGTTTTAGCCACCTTTTTGCAGAGGATAGTGTGACTAAACAAAGATGAATATTTGGAAACTGGAAGAGATTTTGATTCATACAGTTCCAAAATACAAAATCCTATCTCACTTTTGACACAGGTGTCAGGGGTTGGTATACACACTCTCATCATGTTTAGCCTATTTTTCTGATTGTGTAATGTCATGTTTAAGACACCTTTTTACAAAAACTATTGTGGATAATAAGAGATGATTCTTGATAAAATGAAGGATGTTTGTGTTACTAAGATGCTAAAGTACAATAACATACTTCATAATTTTCTCATCTATTACATAATTAGAGATACAAGTACATCTTCACAACTTATTTTTTGGATTGTGTAAATTCCTTTTTAGACATCTTTTTGCAGAAATTATTTTGAAACGCTGGAGCCAAATTTTGGGAAACTAAGAGAGGTTTATCTCAAGAACATATTCATCTACAATAACCTCTCTCAATGTTTATAGAACTATCTCGGATTGAGATATTCAAAGGCATTATTGGACCCTATTTTGCAGGATTTCAAGAGGAAAATGCTCAAAGATAGTTAGGCCACCTCATCAACTAAGAGTTGCAATTCAACTCAAATTTCTCTTTTTTGTAAACATCAATTCAAATGATAGTGCCAAGTAGATACATTAGTTTTTACTGTCCTATATTTCAGTTCTATTTGTGTAAAATAGTTTAAGGTATTTGTAAACAAATCTTGATATTTTTTCAAGAAATTTTAGTTTAGAATTTGTATAAATACTTCATCAATTGAAGTAATTGGTGTTGAAATTTGATACTGAGACTCTTCACTCTATAATAAAGATTTTGTTGTAAAATTCAAAACATTGATCATGCTGCTTGTTGAAGGAGCTACGCATCTTTAGCCAACAAATGTAGCAAGAAGCATGTAGCAGCACGTAGTTGCCCCTCAGTGACCTCCTGCTACTGGGGGCTGAGTACCGTGGATGTATCAGAGGACGAAGAGCCTCTCCCATATCAACAACAAGAAAATGAAGGAGCAACAAAAGATTTCACCTCTCTCATTTCTGCAATGGGCCCGACAAAGAACAGACCATCAGTCACTAAGTTTGTTAAAAGATTGGAAGACATTCCTGAAATCTCACTCCCTCCTGCCCTTCCCCGTAGAGTAGCACTTTCTCTGGTGGACCGTGGATTAGTGGGGAAATTCACTAGGTTATGGCCACCACCCAAAGCTTTGAAAAAAATTGGTAGAGAGGAACTGGATGACGTCAATAGATGGGAAAATCTCAATTAGGTTTTGTGGAAGAGGTTAATACACCTTTCACTTTGAAACCAAGGAGGATCGAGATCTGATTTTTAGGAATGGACCTTATTTTATGGACACAAGGGGATTGTATCTAAACAGATGGACACTGGATTTTAATCCAGAAATGGATGTACCCAATGAGTCCCCATTTGGGTCAGACTGCCACACCTTCCCCTTCATTGTTGGGGGGATGATTTGGTCAAAGCCATAGGAAATGCAGTCGGGAAATATATAGATAGGTGCGAGCGAAAGGAAAATATGCATGCATGCGCCAGAATCTGTGTAGAAGTGGATCTTGAGAAAGGGCTACTAGAAGCCATCAAAATCAAAGTGGACCAATGGACACACAGACAACAGCTAGATTATGAACCAATCCCCTTCAAATGCAAGGTATGTCATGAATATGGTCATTTTGCAAATAGATGTACAAAAAAAAAATGGAAATGAAAAGAGTAAAGATTTGGAAAAGAAATGGGAACATGTCAAAATAAAGAAGACAGTCTACAAACAACCAAATCTATCTTCCTCGAAACCCTCCACATCCTCTTATATACACCCTCCATCACCAAAAGAAGATAATAATCCTCTTGCTGGCCTTAATCCTTTTGAGCCTCTGGATCCTTTAGCCCCCCATCCCCTAGACCAAGATCTAGATCCAGATCCCCACAACATACCCACAACCCCCCTACATCCCCTCTGGTATCAAACACCCATATTCCTCCCCCCCCTCCCCAACTAGACAGAATCCTAACTAGAAAGCAGTCAAAGGAAGCACCCCCAAATGTAGAATATAAAAAAAAAGCAAGAAGAAAGACAAACAAAGAACTCAGGGATGAATTAGCAGCAAAGGAAATGGCAATAGGAACACCGCAACCTATATAAACATTCTTAGGAAGGAGTACAGGAAACAACGAAAAAAGCCAGCAAAGAGGGAAAGGAGCCATGCAGCACCCAACAAGCAAACAATGATAGTGGTCTCTTGGAATTACGGAGAAATGGGATCATCCATCAAAGAAAATGCCACAAGAGACATTCTGGAAAAAGAAAACCCATACATTCTTATGATTCAGGAGACAAAAAAAAAAAAAAAAATCAGAAATTATGAAGGGGAAGCAATACATGCAACAGGAGCATCAGGAGGTATTTTCATAATATGGAAAAAAGAAACCTGGGAATTAATATAATACAATAAAGATTAGCACTGGATCCAAACAGATCTAATGCACATCAGTACAAAAGAGAAGTACAGTGTCATAAATATATATGCCCCAAATCACTACAAGGAAAAAGAGCAATGTTGGGCCACCATAAAAGAAGCACTAAAAGAAATGCAATCTGGGAAAATAATACTGGGAGGAGATTTAAATTTGGTAAGAAGTATGGAAGAAAAGTTTGGACGAACATAC
The DNA here is from genome assembly GCA_000404065.3 of Pinus taeda. Taxonomy (NCBI): domain Eukaryota; kingdom Viridiplantae; phylum Streptophyta; class Pinopsida; order Pinales; family Pinaceae; genus Pinus; species Pinus taeda. The sequence continues at coordinate 99,446 of APFE031326731.1, read as the reverse complement.
CACACAAACCCATCCAGGGATATCCTAGAAGAAATAATGGAACAACACAATTTAATAGACATCCCGCCAAGCAACGGGAAATACACCTGGAGAAATAAAAGAGTGGGCAAAAACAACATAAAAGAAAGGCTGGATAGAATTCTGATACAAGAAAACATAGTAGCAGTGCACAGCTCCATAAAATCAAGAATTTTACACACCACAACATCTGACCATAAACTGGTGACAATAGTCATGGGAAAAATGGAAAACCAGGGACCGCTCCCATTTAGATACAGCTCAATTTGGGACAACAACATAGAAATCAGTGAATTAGTCAAGGAAGCATGGGAGCCAAGAGTAACAGGGTCACCACAGTATATTTGGGAAACAAAATTAAAAACTACAAGAACCAAATTAAAGGAATGGGCAAGAGCAAATGAAATAAAATAAAAAAATAAAAAAGATTTATAGCAGAAAATGGACATCATGCAAATTGAAAAAGAAATCAAAGAAGAAGGAAAGCAAGACTATCTAAGAGAAAAGGAAATCTTTTGGGAAATATATAGGGAAAACAAGAAAGAAGAAGAAGAGGCAAGATTGAAATCCAAAAGTTTGTGGCTCATGGCAGTGGACAAAAACACATCATTTTTCCGCAACACAATGAAGATAAGAAGAGAAAGAAACCAAATAGAAAAAATACAAGTCGACAGCCAAGAGGTCAAAGGTGCAGAGGAACTAAAAAAAGTAGCCTATTAGCACTTTAAAAACTTACTTTCAGCCAACGAAGAAATGGCCGAAAGTGAAGATTTCTTAAAACACACAAAAAAAAATAAATTAAAAAAGATCAAAATGTAGCAATGTGCAAGGATCCCATAGAAGAAGAGATAGTGTTGGCCATATGGAGCTTGCATTTGGACAAAGCCCCAGGCCCAGATGGTTTCACAAAAGCATTCTACAGATTTCATTGGTATACCTTAAGAAAGGATTTCTTAAGAATGGTGAAGAATGTCTTCAAAAAAAAAAAATAGGAGGCAACACAAAATACTCCTATCTTGCTCTAATCCCAAAGGAAGAAAACCCCTCAACTTTCAATAGGTTTCACCCTATCTCTCTTTGCAATTCATCTTATAAGATAATAACAAAAATAATTGCAAATAGAATCAAGGAAGTGCTTCCAATAATCATATTTTAAAATCAAGGAGGATTCGTGCCCAATAGGCAAATCATAGATAATGTAATGATTGTATAGGAAGTTGTACACTCTAGTATGCTAAGGAAAGAAAAAGGCCTCATAATCAAACTAGATATGGCAAATGCATTTGGTAGGGTCAGCCATCCATATCTAATGGCTGTCCTTCAGAAACTTCGGTTCTCAAGAGAAATAATGGAAGTCATATAGGCATTCATTTCTACTCCATGGATTGCCCCCCTCCTAAATGGAAGGCCCAATGACTTCTTTCAAAGCACAAGAGGCCTTAGGCAAAGTTCTCCTGTCTCTCCCTTCCTATATATTATAATGGCAGAAACATTAAGAAGGGCTCTGGAAAAACAAAGAAAGGAAAGAAATATCATAGGGATCAGAATAGCAAAAGGAGTAAAAACTATAAGCCACTCACTCTTTGCTGATGACACATTGCTGTTGGGAGGGGCATCAACAAGAATAGCAAGGAGGTTAAAAAAAGTTTTGGATGACTTTTTACAGGTTTCAGGTGGGCTATTAAACAATACAAAATGCAAGATATACCCCTCCCAGAACTATTCAAAGGATCTCACAAATCTTAGACATTCATGTATAGGAAAAATGGACACATTTCTTTTACCTAGGACTTCCAATTTCAAAAGAGAGCATGGAGACAGAAATATGGACTAAACAAATTGAAAAAATGAAAAACAAAATACAAAGCTGGGGTATGATGTGGCTGAATATGGTAGGAAGGGTAATACTAATCAAAGCACTCCTTGCAGCACTACCTATCTACCAATATGCAATAATCATGGCTGCAGCAAGTGCCCACAAACAAATGGAGTTAATCTTAAGAAGCTTTTTGTGGCGGGGCGGAACCAAGAAAACAAAAAATTTAGCCTGTTCAGGTGGGAGCAAGTAGTACTACCTTATGAACAAGGAGGCCTATCAATACGGATACCTGGGCTCATGAATGCAACATTGGGAATGAAAATAGTATGGAGAATAATTACAGGAAAAGAAAGCTGGTGGAAAAAGACTCTTATAACAAAATACATGGATGGAACTAGGAAAAGAATGCTTAATGGAAATATCCCATTAAGACAATGCACCCAAGTATGGAGGCTGGTTAAAAAAACAATTCCATTAATGAGTAGATACATCTCTAAAATCCCAGGCAATGGAAATGCAATTTCAATTTGGGAGGATAGAATCATGTGAAAAGAACTACTACAGACTCATCCAGAAATTGAAGACATACAAGAATGGATGAAAGGTAAAGGTATCAATACTTTACACTCAATCTCTCAATGGAACCAAAAGGAGTGGCAAGACTGGAAAATCTCAGCAATTCCGGCAGATCTAGAAGGGTAATGGATAAAAATCAGGCAACTCCTAAAAGGGGCAGCGCCAATCCACCATGATGAGGAAGATGATTATCTCTGGGACCCAAGTGGTGGAAATTACACAGTTAGGACTAGATATGAAATCCTTCAAGAAGAACCAAACCAACAAGATTAGGATTCTTGGAAAATAGCATGGAAATCAGAAAGTCTAACTAAGATCAAAATGTTCATCTGGACTCTTTTAAAAGGGAGAATATTGACTAGTGAAAACTTAAAAAAAAAAAGCTTTCAAGGCCCAACACGATGCCCATTGTGCGTGCAGGCTCAAGAAAATATACAACATTTATTCCAATAATGCACTTTTTCCAAAGAATGTTGGAAGCAACTGATTAGTCCATTGGAAATAAGAAAAAATTTTGAAAATCCATTGCCAGATTTTCTTCAGACCTTTGAGAAGGACTATCCATACACAACAAAGAAGAAAGTCACAATTCAGAGAATATGGAAATGCATTCCGGTAGTTCTATGTTGGAAAATTTGGTTGACATGAAACAAGTGCATTTTCAAAAATCAAATTCCAAGGATAGGGAAGACCCTCTAAAAAATGTGGGGATTAACTTCTGAAATCCTCAACGTCTAAGGAACAACACTAACATATTATAACACTCTTCAACAAGAAGAGCGAGATTGGCTTAGCAAAGCCATGATAAATAATAATGGACAAAAAGGACAAAGGAAGATAAACACAGGAAACATATGGAAAATAAGAATGAGTGAAGAGGAATTGACAAACTGGAGGAAAATTAGAATAGATATTGTCTATACTTTGATAGGGCCTAAAAGCATAATCCGGGAAAGGTAGGGGCAGGGGAAATAATCCTTGATCTTGATGGCAAAGAAAATGTCACATATGAATGGGGATTGGGACAAATATCAAATAATAAGGCAGAATCATACAGCTTGTTGATGGGAAAAAGAATAATAAAAAAAAGAGAAATTCAAAATCCTATCATAATAGGAGACTCAGCCATAATAATAGAGGCAATGGAAAGAAACAAAAATCCAAGCAATGAGTTCATGAACAAAATTTTTAGAAGAATCAGGAAGAACTTGGAAGGCTCTAGCGATGTAATCTTTAGATGTGTCTTGAGAATTCACAATCAACAAGCGGATTATTTTGAAAACCAAGCAGTGGAAAAGAATGAAGGGCATATTCGTGAAAACCAGGAGGAATATCACAACTTTGTTCCTTAATAATCAACAAAAAATCACAAGTATAAAGCTCACCAAAACCAAGGGAAAAATCGCAATGATAAAAGCAACAAATCAAAAAACAACAAAGGACATATTAATGCATTGACAACTAGGAAATCACAAGAATGCAAAGGAAAAATCATGAAACTTCAGACTTTCGTATGAGCAACAACAGGAAGGATGATTGCAATCCTGGTCACAAGAACCATGTTGCAATCTATCTCATCAAAGGCAGGTCTCGGGTTACATTAAAGCACTATAAGAATAGAGGGTGCATTCACAAAAATTGCAGTAGCAATCTCAACAAAGAAATCTTCATTTTCCATGTTAGTATAGAGTTACTTTGGTTTCAAAGCCCCTCCCTGTCTTCTCTAATAGCCCGCAGGGTTTCCTCTGTTCAGCATGTAGACTTCATCTTAAGCCCCCACCCTTCTTCTTACCTAGCTTGCTCACCCCATATCCCTTCACTCCCTTCACTCCCTCCACTCAATGATCCATTGCAGTGCAAAGCCCTTCGGAGCATCCACGCCGTCCATCTGCCCCTCTCATTATCTCAACCCTCCTCCCTGACTCTTATAACTAGATTTTGGTCTTCCTTTAATTCTGTCATTCATAGGGACTTCAACTCTATCGAAATACACAGGAAAAACCCCTCCGAGCGCTTAAACCTGACTTCAAAAAAAAACATTCACCTGCAACTATAATTATCGATAGGTCCGCAAACGCAACCCATTTTCATAGTGCTGCTCTTTCCTTTCTCTAACCTCTGATCAAATCAGGACCATTGATCAGGCGCTCGATCCCACGGTTGTCGCTTAGCCTGATCAATCAAACTTGCGCACCAATCCTCAATCGTCGATCTGTACTCAATGGATCTGACAGTTCACTTTTGGGTAGATATCAAGCACAAAGAATACTTGCCCAAAAAGTGGTTTTCTCTCTCTCCTCCACTGCTACGTGTCACTCGGTTAGTGGAGTCGGGCGACCACTCCTTTTTACCACTTATTCTTGGTTAACGTTCGGACTTGTTTGCGCCTGATGACCGTAGATTTCAAACATTGAGGGGTGTGACGAATCCTCCAGATTCCTCTTCCACCAATGCTTCTGGTCAATCTCCACCGTTCATCGATTGGTTCCAATCCACGTGATTTAATCTTGGCCACTATTCATTTGACAACCTCGTCCGTTGATCTCCGATATCCAACGGTTCCTGTGTATGACAAAAGGAAGGTGCTCAACATCAATAGAAGAAGAAGTATCTCAGGCAATACAAAATCAAGGAAGCGTAGCAAAACAAGGAGCAATAAGCAAAGCCAATGGAAGAACAAGCAAACAAATCAAATGGAATTCAACCCCATTGAAAAGGCAGCAAGGAATGATGCATGCCCAACATGCAAAGCGAATAAATTCGTCATCCAACGCCTACAAGAGTCACTCAAGGATGTTAGAAATGAAGTGACAATGGAGTATAGTTTCCAGAAAAGAAACACGGCAATGCAGAAAGAAGAAATCATGGAACTGAAAACCAAATGCAAACACCTTGAAGAAGCAGTGGCATATTACAAAAACAACACTATGAGTAATGAAGGAGAGAATTCAGTCAATTATGACAAGAAGAACTAACCAACTCAGGAGCAATCGGTCTACAAGCCATGAAAATCTGTCAGAGAATCCATGACATGTAAATTTCTCTTTCTAGTAGGTCAGTTTGTTAGGCAGTATACTAGAATACTCATAAAAATACATGAAGTTTTGAACACAAGCTTAGGAGAAGAGACTGCATTCCTGTCTCATGGATTATATGTTTATCATGTTATAGTCGATTGTAATAGGAGCTTGCTCCATCAAAGCTTTTGGTAATATATCAACTACCCAACCTTGTTAAAAAAAGAAATAAAGCTTATGTTGTAGTTTTTATAATGAAAGCCTTACAACTCTAGTTTTGACAGAATTTTGTGCTTCGAGTATGTTTTTCCAGTTTTTCATATCTTATTTCTACACATGATAAAAGTGTTTATAGGAAGGTTTGCAAAATCATTATATTTAGAAAGAGAATAGCTTATTAGGCTATTTGTTTGAAATAACTCCTCTTAGAATTGGTTTCAGTCTGGCCATTTTGTTTCCCTTTAAATCTATTTTGTTGGGCTATAGAAATCTTCTACATGCATCCAAATCTTCCTAGTGGCCAAGTAATCAGCCTGGCTAGTCAATTATTAGGAATCCCCTTACATTCTTCTACCAAATTCTTATAAAAATCAAGTCGTCTATCAGGCTGGAAGCTGACACTTTCAAAAGGAAACCTATGAGAGAGCTTTTAAATCATGAGTAGGGATTATCATTGATCGCCAACTACCCCCAATTAAAACCATAAATCTGTCCATTGTGCTTCAGAGGCTGTTGTTCAATGATAGGTGAACAACGTTAAACAAAGCCTCGTAGAAACTGAGGGAGCCCCCTCTGGGTCAAGGGCCAACTTAAACCTAAAGGCTAGTTGAGTTGGTTTCCTGGTGTAGTTTTTGCAGCCAAGGATTACCTACGGGAAACAAGTACAACAAGTCCACCCAAATGATAAGCTAAAGAATACTTTCAGAACCAAATGGGGAAGTTATGCCTACCAAAAAATGTCAATAACGCAGGGGCCACTTTCCAACGAGCCATGGATATAGCTTTCAAAGGTATGTTAAACAAAACAATTGTTGTTTATCTAGATGACATTACTGTTTATTCAAAGAACATTAATAATAATTTGCAAGATTTAAAACAAATTTCTAAACGGTGTAGAAAATATGGGATTTCATTAAATCCAAAAAAGTTTTTTTTTTCGCTCTTAGTGAAGGGAAACTTTTAGGATTCATTGTGTCAAAAAATGGAATTTACAATGACCCTCATAGAATAAAAGAAATTTCAGAAATTTCTCTATCATATAACAAAAAAATAATGCAATCATTTTTTGGACAGATCAATTTTGTCAAAGGTTTTCCCTGATTTCTCACAAATCATTTTTCCGTTACAACAAATAATTAAGGAAAACACAGATTTTAAATGGTGTCATCATGAAAAGAAATCATTCGATTTAATCAAACAGGAAATAATCAATGCTCCTTCCTTAAACACTCTGAATTTATCTGATCATTTCATCTTATATACCTTTGCTTCTTCAACATCTTATGTCGTTGTTTTCACACAAATTGTTAATCATAAAATTGAAGTACCCATCTCATTTTTCAAATTCAAATTTTTAGGGTGCTAGATTGAATTATTTTGAAGTAGAAAAATAGGCGTTCATTGTATATACATCTATAAACCATTTTAGACCTTTTCTTTTAACAACACACATGAAAGTAATAGTCCCATTCCCAATAGTGAGGAAATTACTAATGAATAAAGAATTAGGAGAAAAGAGATAAAATTGGGTAACAACTTTGCAGGAGTATGATATTGAAATAAAACCAGCTAAAATTGTAAGAGGAAAAGGTTTATGCAAACTTCTTATAGGAGAATCCAACATACCAGCCAAAGGGAACATAGGTAACAATGAACATATCTATGAGGTAAGTGTAATTGATGTTGATTCCCAATACATTGATTTAATTTTTTATTTGAAAAATGGATATGCTCCTTCTAAACTCAATTATAAAAGAAAAAAACTTTACGATTAAAAGCAAGTCATTATGAGATTGTTGATAACATGTTATTTAGGAGAAACTATGAATCCATAATGTTAAGATGCCTTGAAAAATGTAGAGCGCAAACAATTTTGCAGGAACTTCACGAAGGACCAGTCGGTTGACACTTTGGAGGAGATACTACTGCACACAAAATCTTACATGTTAGATACTACTGGCCAACTCTCTTCAAAGATACACACACATATGTAAGGAAATGCAAAACATGCAAAACATGCCAAACTGCTTCTGGAAGACAACAGAATCTAGCCTTGCCTTTGCAGCCAGTAACCATCAAACAGACTTTCGAACAACATGGACTAGATATCATAGTTGAAATCATTCCTCATTCTTCTAAACAACATAGATATATTTGCATTGCTACAGATTACTTCCTTAAGTGGGTGGAAGAAATTTCACTAAAGGTAGTCAATTCTGAATTTGTTATTGAATTCATTGATCAATTTATCATTACAAGATTTGGTTTTCCTTCTGCACTTATATTTGATAATGCATCTTATTTTTCAAGTACCAATATGATTGAATTTGCAATTATGAGAGGTTCTAAACTCAAATATTCTGCCAATTACTATCCCCAAAGAAATGGTTTGGCATAATCCACTAATAAAATATTCTTATAATAATCAAGAGAATTGGTGATCAAAATCAAAGAAACTAGCACAAAACTTTAATATTTTCTCTATGGGCTAATAGGATAACTCAGAAGGCCTCTATAGGAACTTCCCCATTTAACCTAGTTTATGGGAAGGAAGCCATTATTCCATCACATTTGACTCTTCCTTCATTGGCCCTAGTTCAATTTATTGAAGAAACACCTTCTTCATCCTTGCAATTAAGAAATTCACAAATTCTAAAACTAGAAGAAGAAAGGGAAAAGGCCAAATTCACACACACCAAACATCAACACATGGTGAAAGCCTCTTCTGATGCAAGTTTAGTCACACAAAGATCCTTCCAAGTTGGAGATCTATTTCTCAAGTGGGACAAAGCACACGAAGAAAAATGGAAACACACCAAATTTAAGAAATTATGGCTTGATCCATTTTAGATTGTTGAACAGATAATCCCATCTACATTTATACTTCAAGATTTATCAAGAAAGAGAGATTATCTTCCTCTAAATGGGCTCATCTTAAAGAAATTATTTTCTTAGGAATTTAAATATATATATATATATATATATATATATATATATATATATATATATTATATATATATATTCACTTCATTGTACATCCCGCTACAATTTATCTTTCCTTTTATAGATTTTGTAATAAAATTTTAAATAGTACTCTATTGACTTTTCAAACATCTCTTGAAGTTATTTTTATTTTTTCATTTTGAAGGTAGGAATTTTTTAAGAAGTGGTTACCAAAATTGAAAATTAGATAAAAATTATAGAACTCTGAAAATAGTTCCCATTAAGTTGTAAAATCTTTAAAAAAACCTCAAAAATTGTAACCTTTTACTCTAGTTTCAGTTGTAAAAGGTTATCCTTAAAAAGTAAAGATTGTCTTATGACTTAAACACTTTCAACTCAGATTTGTCATCTAAAACTTTTAAGGAGTCAATTATCCTCCCCATCCTTTAAAAAGAGAATTTTTTAGAGTGTAATTCTAAAATACAATAAATTGAAAAAGATAAGTGGTCTCATCATGAGCTTGCTTACCATGTTCAAAGGGAACCAATTAAATTGACATTACTGCACTGAACACCAAATCAGGTTAATGGCTTATGATTTTTAATTGTTAGAAAATGGGTCTCATCATGAGCCAGCTTGTTCAGTTTTAAATATTACCAATGAATGACATTGTTGTTATCTGGTAATCAAAATAGGACAATAGCTATTTAGCATCAAAAAAGAAAAGAAAGGAAAAATAAAATTTACCTCTAATTATTGCACTATTAAATGGATGGGACACTGGATTGTTGTTGGTTAAAAGGTAACCCTATCAAGCTATGAATGCCTGCTGACAATAGTGGCTCTAACTGTGACAAACAAGTACATTACAAACTAAGTCGTAAAATACCCCCTACTTTATTTTTATAAACTGATTAATGACTGATACAAGTAAATAGGTGTTTTCCATTCACAAAAGGTTTTTAAAAGAAATTGCAATAGTTTTATAGGCCAAGTAATTTTATTTATCTATATGTTTCAAAAAGTAGTTTCCACTTAGATTATGTTTACTGAATTTTTGGAAAATTTCATTTATTCGAGATAACTAGTTCTTCCAGTGAATCACCAATTGTTGTACTGTTCAACAACCCCCACTTTAATGTATTATAAATTTCCTATGAAATTTATTATATTAAAATAGGGACCCTTTCATTTTATAAAATCAACATAAAAATTGCTAATAAAGAACTATAACCAAAGTTTAATACTTAGGTTTTTTTAATTAAAGCCTAACTATTAAACCTTGATTATCCAAAAAAACCAAATTTTAATAGCCCCCAAGACCAAAACTATAATTAGGCTTCAAAAAGCATTAAGTATTATAAAATATGGGTTATTTAATAAAAAAACAAAATAATTGGAGATTTTAATTCCCAAAGGTTTTATCTTTATAAACTCCAACTCATCCAAAATCTAGCATCGCCAAGTTTCTAAAGGTAAATAATTTCCACATCGCAAATAAACAAACTTCTAAATACAAATACCCCTCCACCAACTCTGAATTGTGAAATGCAATTAAACCTAGATCCGACGGCAAGATTAATACAATTCTATGATTTCCTCGCGTCTGCGATTATCACAATAAACCATAGAACTTAAGTCTCATACCTTAAAGTATTGCAATATGCGATAAAGCCCAAACCCGATAGGATTATACATGCCAATCCATAAAATCCCACATCCCCAGGCTATCACAAAAGTTTCAAAGATTAAAGTCCTGCCTCCTACCTTAACCAATTGTGATATGCGATATAGCTAGACCCGCGGGGATTATTCACTGCGATTCATTAAAATCTTGCATCTGTGCAATCACAATAGTGTAAATATTCTCCCTTGCTCCACACCACTGATTATGATTGCGATCAATGACGTCATATCCACGTCACATGCGATGTCATCCTCCACGTCATCCACCACATCGCAAATCGCAAATCTTTAGGGACTTAAACCATATTCCTGTGCCTCCACTCTAAACATCGATTGTGATAGTATCCAAAGCCAAACTTGAATGAACAGTTGAGATCTAGTTTGCCTAGATCAATGACAGATAAGATTTCAGACCCCCATGAAATCAATTTTAAGTTTCTCACAGGGGTGGCCCGAAATGTGGTATTTCCATCCAAACCCTATCTCTACGTGTCACTCCTCCATTCTTTCATACTCCCCCCTTCACAAACCACTTACCACTTCGAACCCCCTTCAAAAAAGAAACACTAAGCATCCTGTCTGTTTTGTGATATGCGATAAGACCCAATCTGCCACATCATCCACCACAAAATTTGCCACATGGATCTACCATGTCACGACATGACTTCACAATCACAAATTTTAAAAGGACACGGTTTATAACAAGCCATCCACCTTCCCGATGTTATGATTATGAAATGTTTTAAGAAATCCCCCTTTTAGATTATTCTGAGTTCTACCTTCAGTCTAAAAGCAATTGTTATTTACGACAAAAACAATAAAGTCAACCTCTCTTATTACACACATCACTCCGCATTCCTCTTCATGATGGTTATGTTCGGAATTTATTATGACTCTACGTTTTTCTTGATTTCCTACAAAAGTGATTTGTTTCAAATAAAACTCGCTTATTAGTCTCATTTATTTCTAGCTTATCGATTCCTGTTTTCCTTGTTCAGGTTCATGGCATAAGAGGACAATTGTGCTAATCAGTGGAAGTTTAGTTCAAACAGATAGAAAAGCATCTAGATAATCCGATGGAACAAACAAATATGATGAAGACAACAAATCACATTCATAAATTTCTACCAAATATTGTTTTCCTTTAGGAAAGGTTCAAGGGATCTGTTTAAATGCCCTCAACACTCTGCACAATAGATTAAGTTGTTTTATGTTATTTAAGCTTACCTATTGTATGAAATAAAGGTTCGTAATTTATCAAGAAAGTCTTATGAAAGCTCAAACTACTGTACTTTCATAATTTTCTCAATAGAATGACTAGAACATTGTTTTAGGATTTTTCATAAATAATTTTGGGAAGTTACATTTCTGTACTCCCAGAGTCATCTTTGTGAGAAGGACTAAACTGCTACTATTTCTTTTATGAGCTGAGTAACGTGTATCTGATATTACTATCGTTATACCTCTGTTTTGTTCATAAATAAATAGTGAATTTATTTTTTTAGATTGCTTATTACATGGTATTTAAAGAACATGGATACATGTATTCATTTCTGATCATGCTACCATTGATATTTTTTTACATGTTAAGCAATTTTCTTTGATATTCTGAATGTGATATGAGTTATACAAATTATTTTGATTAACTATTTAATTAAAGTAATCATTTTGAAATATTTTCATTTCCATTGGTGTTTGAGCAATCTATATTGTCATTTACTAAGGAAAATCATTATAGATTGCATTTAGATAAATGTTAAACAATCCTGGTTTATAGAGTAGATTAATGCATATATTTTTCCATTTGATCCATTGCTACAAATCCATCTATTTCACTCCATTATAAACATTATACATTAATTCAATCACCTTCATTGGGAAATTGGTCCCATTATCCCCACTGGGAGCCACTACCTAAACAGAAAAGGAGTTGCCTTAAGGTCCTAACTAGGTGGCTTTCCCCCGTGTCAAAGTAGTGATTTTCAAGGCCTCAACACTAATCTATTTGAAAATATAATCGAATCCATAAAAAATGGTTTGATGAATAAATTGAGGATCAAATATAAAGGGTATGAGATAGTCTTCAGAAATTGGAAGGCCTATGGAGCAAGCATTTTGCTTCGGGTCAGATCAAGTAGATTTGTGTAGGGATCGATAGTCTCTACATATTGGAGGATGATAGATGTGCAACCTTGAGGAGCAAGGAAAATATTCCTTATATTAGAGATGTGATGGTTGAACGAGAGTAGGATAGATCTCTTAAGATGAAACCTTCCAGTTCAGAGGGGGGGATTGCAGCCATACCTCCAGGAGTGAGGTGGGGCGATGTAGAGCCCTAGTCCTAGAGTTGAAAATATATGGGAAGGATGCATAGGAGAGCAGTAGTAGTTGCAATATACTTTTCTCATGATCATTACCCTTGCTACAGGGGCCCATAATATTCAGTAGCAGAACGATCAATGTCAGTTGATGTAGTCATATCTTCAGTGGCAGTTGCAGACTAGTTGCAATCAGATGTTGAGGAGCACAGAGCAGTGTTGATATCAGTGCAAGAGGCTTAATGTAGAATAAAAAATAGTGTAGTTTTCCCAATAGATAGTGCAAGATTAGTACCAGTCAAAGACTCGGGAGATAGTTGCAGATCAGAGACATGGTTGATTTAGTATTTTGGATGCTTCTTAGCTTTAGTTGCTACAGTAGCAACAACAATGGTGAGAGGGAGTCTTTTTACAGCACATTCCTATAGGAGCTGGATTGGGATTGTGTATAGCCCTTTTCTTGATAAGAGGGAGTGTTGAAATTTTAGCAAGAAAAAGGCTCAATTTTTACTTGTGCCTTAGTCAAATTGAGTAATTCAATTTTCCACACCAACAAGATGACTTGGATTGTAGTTATCTTGTGTGACATTGCTTTGTCTATTGGTTTACTCAATAAATTGGAGTTATAGGCTAGAAGTGGAGTTTTGCATGTAGTGATTACTAAAATTTAACAATCTAGTTAGTTATTTTCAATTGAACTTAGTTAACTAACCTCTAGTCACTAGTTGATTTAGTTGAAGGTTAGTTGAGTAGTTATGACTATTGTTAACTCCCTGATCTCTTAGTTAACTAGTCAATCAACTAAAAATAGACCCAGTCATGCATGTAATTCCAATTTCCTAGTTGAGTGGATGGAAAAGGACCGTTTGTATTTATATTTGTATATTGTTGAGTGTACAATGCTTTTGCACTGAGCATTTGATCAATTCCTAAATATATTGTGAAAGGAAATAGGGGATGTCTCCTATTTTTAGGGGCTAATTCATCTAGAAATGCATAGTGAAATACGAGGTTGGTTGAGGCTTGAATTGACTAAGTGTTAGCCAAAGCAGGTCAGGAAGTAGGAGAAGAAGACTACAATGTAGGCTGTGCTTTAGATTCTAAGCAAGTCATTTTAATAGTTTCTATTTTCATATGAATTAATGCAAAGAAATGGAGGGGGTTTTGCTAGTTGGGTTCCCCTAGAAATCACTATGTACTTGTGGTTTTTCTTGTTGCATGTCTATGCATGTTGTTCTAAATTGTGATTTCAATTTCACATATTAGTAGGGTAGAATTTTTGTCTCCTGATTTCAGTTTAATTTCTTGAGCAGATGCAATTTTTATCAAATTTCTACAACATGATCCCAAATCTAAGGCTAAATGCATATCCTACAATTGATTTTTTTGGCATCAGGATTTCTAACCCAATCTGAATCAAAATAAATTACTAAATCAACATCAAATTTCCTAGAATATTTAATACCAAAATTTGTAGTCCCTTTTAAATATTGAAGGTGTCTCTTTGATTTCTTTAGTAGCTACCATGACGCTTGGACACGAAATTACTAAGGACATAACTGAATATGCTATTTCTAGCTTGGTTGTAGTGAGATATTTTATCCTTCCCATCAACAAATGATGCAATGTACCATCCACCTTTTTTGTTTCATCATCTCTACGGAATTTAACAATTTGTTATAAAGGAATTGAATCTACCTTACATTGATTCATATTGAACATTTTAAGTAGCTCGCTTCTATATTTGCATTGCGTGACTAATGTTTGACCAGTTTATCTCCATATTTCAATGCCTAAGTAATAATGCAATTCACTAAGGTCTTTCATCTCAAAAACCTATGATATATGTCTTCTAATTTCTTCAATTAGTTTATATGCATTGCCTATTATAATAGTATCGTCAACATACAAGGGAATCAAAGCAATATTCCACTTCTGAATTGATTTAATATACATGTTAGAATAACTCATACTTTGCATAAAAACATTCTGAAGCAAGAAAGATTCAATATTTACATATAAATATCTTGGTGCCTATTTCAATCCATATAAAGCTTTGTTTAACTTAAAAACAAGGTTCTCTTGAAACTTCTCTACAAATACTTCTAGTTGAACAAGATACACTTCTTCCTTTAATTCCTCATTTAGAAAAGAATACTTGACATCTAATTGATGTAGATTCCAATTATGTTTTATAGCTAGTTAAACCATTAATATAATTGTATTTAGCATAGCTACAGGTGAAAAAGTGTCTTCATAATCAATTCCCCCTTTCGTGAATAGCCTTTTGCAATCAATCTAGTTTTATATTTATCTATACTACCATCAACATTAATTTTGTTTGCATCCTATGTGAAATTTGTTTTCAAGAAATTATGTTAATTCCTATGTATCATCTTTCATTATGGATTCATAGTCTTATTTCATTACATCTCTCCATTCTTTATACTCTTTAGCTTGTTAAAAATTCAAAGGTTGTATAAAGTTTCTTACTTCAATCATCAAAGCATAATATTTATAACTTATATGTAGTTTAGTATGGTGTGATGACCTCTTTGGTGCTTCACTATTGTCACTTTTTCCTCTGCTTTGTGGTGAAGCATCTACTCCTCTTGGTGTGCTTGAAGCATCCATGTTGTTGAATTCTTCCTTCTATTTTTATTCTAGTTTATCATATGATACTTCTTTGATATTAACATCATAACCATAAGGATCATGCCATGAATCATAATTTTCCACCTTATGGCCTTCATCTATATTCTCATGGAATAACACATATCTACTTGCAAAAACTTTAGGCATGCAAGGATTAAACATCTTATATGCTTTGTGACCATAAAAATAACCAATAGAAATGTACTTTTTCACTTTTGCATCAAGTTTTCTCCCATCTTCTTTAGGAAAATGAGAAAATGTTTTTCTTCCAAATATTCTTAAATGAATCACTATTGGATTATAGCCATAAATATTTTCAAAAATATTTTTATGGTCTAAAATTTTAGTTGGGATTTTGTTTGTCAAATAAACAATAGTATTGATAGATTCAACACAAAAATAAATGGTAATACTTTTACATTTTATCATGTTCCATGCACATTCCACTAAGGTTTCATTCTTTACGTAATTCGACGAGCTTTGCAATACTTGGTGAATGCACCTAATGTATATTCTCCCCCTTGATCTAATCAAGGGACCTTGATATATTTACCTGTTGTTTCTCAACCAAATTCTTTCACGTATTCAAATACATGATTTTTTTTGTCATAAAATAAACCCATTTATATTTTGTGTAATCATCAATAAAGATCAAGAAATATTATTCTCCTCTAAGTGACCTTGTTTGCATAGGACTACACACATCTTTATGCACAAGTTAAAGAATATACTTTTTTCCTTTATATGTATAAGTAGAGAATTCTTCCCTATGGATATTTCCTAGTGAAAACCATTCACATTCAATATATTCATCCTTAAGCAATGAAAGTTCCTCCATTTTTCCTTATTTTTCAAGGAGTAACAAGTCATGATAATTAAGGTGACCATACCTTGGATGTCATAAAACTTATGTTGTCATGGTTGTAGATGTCAATGCTTGGTTTCTCCCACTTATCATATCAAGCTTGTATAAACCTCCAATCTTGCTCTTGTTACAATGATATTTCACATCTTTCACCACACAATGTGACTTTACAAATTCTACGTTCAAATCTTTCATCTGTTATGGTAGAAATTGAGATTAAGTTCTTTATGTCAAGCACATACATTAAATTTTGAATTTGTTTAACAAAACCATTTAGTACTATCAAATATACATCACCATATCCTTTAATTTTAGGTGAGTGATCATCCCCAACATTTATATTAGCACCATTTTTCATTACATAACAATTTTCAAACCAATCCTTATTACAAAACACATGAATGGAGTCACTAAAATAAATAAATCATGCATTTAAGTCATTTGTTTTAGCGGATGGGGAAACATCTGAAATAATTAATTTAATATTTTTTAAGTCATCATGCATTGTTTCTCCTTTATAATAAAAATGACATGTATGCCTATTTTTCCTATATTTAGACTCACGATACTTCCTTTTAAAGAAATCTCTATAATATTGTCCAAAAGTGCCACAATAAGAACATGCATCATTCCTTTTAACATTAACATCAAACTTTGGTGGTGTCATACCTTGATGTGGCTTTACACTTTCTGGCTTTACATATGGTGGCTTACTTCTTTTTATTTCATTCCCATGGCATTCCTCTTGAAGGTTATTTCCCTTTCTCTGTCAATGCTAAGTCTAAACTTTGAGACTTGCAATCAAGATTTTTCCTTTTATTTTCCTCGTGCAAAATAATACATGTGAATTTATCCAATGTAAAAGTTGTTTCTTGAGATGCAAGACATGTAATAAACATATGATATTCTTCTAACATACCTTTCAATATTACGATTACTAGATTTGTGCTTGAGATCTTTTGACCAATATCACCTAATTTTTCTTTCAAATATTTAATTCTAGAAATAAAGTTATTTACATTCCCATTATCCTCCATTCTCATTAAAATAAGTTTACTTTTTAAAACATAACTTGGTTTGTATTGGTTATTTCATACAAACCTTTAAGGGTATCCTATGTTTCCTTGGACACCTTGCAGTCTTTGATATAAAAATTAATATTATCCTTGATCCATATTTATGAAGGAATTAAATGAAATACAAATTCAAAACAAAACATGGAGATACAATGAAAACAACTTCAGTTAATGAATAACAATTACTAAAAATTGTTTACATACATAAGAGAAATAAACTAGCTAGGGTGTTGCTAGATTATTTCTAAGAAGAGATGTGATGACTACATGCCTTCTGAACTATGTTACAATGAGTCTTGCAAGACTATTTATCATTAAGAAATAATGGAAAACCCTAAACATCAAAAAATGTAATCCTAGGAGATGAAGTTCCAAAAGTTTGTGGGCCCTGTTGGGGTTAGTTGGAACATCAACTTCTAAGAGTCATAACTTTGGCATACAATATTCATTTGGTGTATATGATATTGTTGGCTTGGTTTTGAATGACCCGGTTTTAATCTATACTATGCACAAATAAACTCCTTAATCACTGGCCCTTTCATAAACGATCTGTAAGCAGATCATAGTCTCACCCAAACTAACTATGGGAAGATATAGAACCAGGTTTCTGTAGCCTCGAAGGATTAGGATATGTGGTATTATTATGTTGTATTATTCTTGGTACTTATAAATCACATCGCTGCATTAGATTAATCACTGAAACATGCCATATAAAACCATAAACTATCACTATGATGAAGTAAAATGCAACTGTAATAACTACTACTCTACAACAGATAATAAGCAAATATACACATCAAACACCAATTTACCATGGTTCACCCTAGTGTAGGGCTACGTCCACAAGAACTATTGCTTAATATAATAAATCTTTGAATCAAAAAACAATTCTTGTCCTTTGCACTAAGTTGCAGGTCGTCTACACACTCAGCTGCACACTTAGGCCTCTACGCACTTAGCTACAGATCACAACAATTTTCCCATAACATTGATTTGGATATAATTCAAGATGATTCTCTTCTCATTATTTTACCCTATATATATTATTACATCAAAGGGTTACATCATCAAAATACTGTGGTCCAAATACCATGGATTTCCTAAAACAAGCAACTATGACCCCAAAACCCATTGATCCTTTACAAAATCATGCGCTTCTATAAGGAGGGGATTCGACCCACCCCAAAACCCTTATGATACCACATGGTATATTCAATTCCTCAAACTTTGCGGTCCGCTGCACGCTCCGCCCCACAAAATGCAGAGTGTTTGCCAAAATATATGCCATGTTGGGTTGTGCCCAACAGGCCCCCAACACTCACATGTGACTCATTCAAGTCACTCAATTGATTTTCCTTTGATCTTCACTGCAATGATATTTTAGGAACTATTGAATTGTTGTAGAATTTCTGTGACCTATTTCTCTTCATTGCACACTTCCTCCAACAGTGCTTTTATCGCAGGTTCTATAGCCTTTTGCATCATTGTTCTCTCTCTTTGTTGATGCCCTTGAATCTTTTCATCTACTGCTTAGGACAGTTGGAAAGCCACATACTACCATGGTTGAGTTATCTCTGTGAGAGTCTGCTCTTCCTTCCTTAGCTCCTCTATCTTCTTCTAGAGGGCATTTCCCTCATTGATATTTGCGAACTTCTATGAGATTGGTAAGGTTCTCACAGTTGCCTGAATCCCCTCCTACTACTGGTACATCTGCTTAATATCCTCTTATAGTTTCTTCACATTTGGATCTTCCTACAGCAAATTCCAAATTTGTAATATATCGTCCAATAACTTCCCATAATCGGCCATTTCTCCGGAGGTGTGCCATTATGGCCTTCAAGTTGGCATGCCTATGCTCTCGCACTTCCTATGGTGTGGTTGGTTGTAGCTTCATGTGTAGCTCATTGATCTTCATCTCATATGTAAATTGAACTTCTACAATATTATCCTTATATCTTTTTACTGCAAGGTCAAGCTTTGCGACCTTGTCCTTTACTGGTTCCTCTTCTCAGACGTCAATGTCTGGAATCTCGTAGCATGTTTCTTTGACCACCTCCTTCAACTTTTTATGTTGTTGTACTACCTTATCCCTCTCCTGGATCTCCTAGTCAAGCTTCTACTGCAACAAAGCTCTCTCTCTCTCTCTCTCTCTCTCTACCTAAATGTTTAACTGTGAAGTGTGCTGTTCACATAGCTTCAGCTTATCTATGATCTCTAGATGCAGCTTATGTAATCTCTGAAGTGGTACTCCTATGATGTTCATGTTCACATACCTCCACTCTTTGGCCCACTTTTGTACCTTAGCAAAGTTAAACTACATGTCTCCTTCAGGTATCGGTGTTATCCCACTGCAAGTGTATGCTCGATTGTTCTTTCCTCTCTAAGATTTTCCTCTTCCTACATTGGCTATCTGACTATCTATGTCAATAACTTTAGTTCTGTAATGTGCTCCTTGACACCTATTAGAAGTTTATTGTAGAGATCCTCTAACTTGTTCCATGATTTTGTCGTTGCTTCCTGAATTCTATCCTCAATCTGATCTAAGTCCCCATCAGTGAGGACCAATGGTATTAGGTACTTTGTCTTATCTTCCTTCTACTTCTTTTATCTTCTTGTAGCAGCTTCGGTCCTTGCCTTCCTCTTCTCCATGACAACTTATTATGTCTCTGTATTTTCATATTATTTTTTCTACTCATCACCTTTAGGAGGATCCTAGTGACCCTCATTGTATTACTCCTCTTGTTTTGACTCTAGCTCATCCTTATCCTTCCTGGTAGCTTCCTTGTGTTGAGTCATATCCTCCACTGTCAGACTATCATCTATTTGTGTCTCTAACATAGTCATCCACTTCACAGGCCACTGTTGTATTTGTAATAGGAGATCATCTTTTGTCACTAAATATGGTAGGGGATGCCATTTCTTCTTTCTGTCCCTACGATCCTATATGTAAAATTATGTGGAATTCAGCCTTAAAATTCCCAACAGAGCTATACTATTGTATAGGCTCGATGAAAGGCGAGGGTGTTGGTTCACCAACATGTGTAAGTCCATATGATATAGAACAAAAAAAAGTATGTTCTCCTATGCTCGTTCCAGTTTAGTGGTATACCACAACAAGGAATATCGCTCTACTTCAAAAGAATCCAAGGGTACTATAGGGAACTGTGAATCTTCTGGCTCTCTCCATGTAAGCATCACAATTATCAAAATTAACCATGGGTAATGAAACATAGTACCTTTCTCTTGAGCCTTGCAGTAGTCATCAAAAAACTCTTGGAAAAGATATGTGGCCCAGTTGTATTGAACTCCATTAGCACACTACACAGCTAATGAAACTACCGGTGCAAGGACTTCATTAGCCTAACACTTCCTCATGATTTTTCCAGACCAATATATGTGTTGTGAAGCGACACCATTGGTTACAAAAACTACACAGTCTTGTCCTTCAGGCCTCTTTGAGTTGTGCACTACGCAATCTCAAAACTCAATCTCTTCCCCCTAATTACTGGAACTGCACATTGCGCAGTCATTGAGTCCCTCTTCCCAACCTTGCACTTGTTATGGGCTCAGTTGGTGGATCAAAATGCATCATCTAGACTAGGGGGTTTTCGCATTGATGATTTCTTGTCATGCGTGAATTGCAAGAACGTGTAACCTATCATGTCATGGAAAGATAATAGAGGAGGAGAAAAAGGAGGTAAGCAAGCCTAAAGACTCTATTATAAATGAACTCAATCAAGAGAAAGTGAACGCGCACAATTTTCCGACCACCATCGAAGACTAAATATCATTGAAGATTCAACATGACCAAGCCATGTAGAGGTGAAGAGAAATAATCTTCAAGAAGATATCCAACACTTGGCAGCAATAGTGACTCAATATTGCCATATCATCTAACAGTCCATGTCAGCAGTGTCATGTCATTTCATGTCATGAGTGGTCATATGCCAGATCACTATTGTGGATCATGTATATTGTATTAAATATTTTAAAGTGGAAGTCCAAAGGACACACATGTAATGTAAAGAGTCATGTAAGTTGAAAAGTCATAGTAAGTCAAACAGTCATGAGGGTAGTCAATGATTCACCCTTGGTTATATATACTCCCTCATTCTATGAGCAAAGGACTTTTCACCTTGGCTCCTCCTGCAAGGCATTAGAGATACCAACTAGTTCTTTGAGCAGCAAGGAGTGGCTCCAATGCTCCACGACTGGGGTTAGTGATTTAAATTTTAAACATGTGTCTCAGAACTTTTTCTTAATAATAGAAGCCTTCAAGGCCAGTACATTCTTCATGCATGGACTATGAATTTTTTTTAAGGCCAGAAAATTCTTGAATTGCCTACAAGGTCTCCACACTATGGGATTTACCGTGTATCTTGTGATTACTAATAAAGGGATTCCTACGCCCAATCGAGGGTGTTCACAACCAGGGTTTACTATATATCTCACCAAGGGATTCCTAGGCCTTGTGATTAATCCTGAGACCACCCCACTCAGCCTCGAATCCATCCAAAAATCTAACTTAACCAAAACAAGAGAACCCCATCACACCATGGCTATCCAGAAATGGAAAATCAAGGCTAAAAACCAGTATCACACCTGGCAAGACCCATATTAATGACAACAGGAGGACCAAAAAACACACGTGCATGTACAATGCATGCCAAAACTAGTAAGGAAATCATATATTCAACTCGATACATGTAAGTAATTCCACTGTAGCTGCTTGATTCCCGCTCTTCGTTGCTTGATCCTTGCTTCCTCTTCCTTTCTTTTCCTTCCTTTTCCTTGTTTCCTCCAATGCTATAATGCTCCAAAAATACTCTGTGTCCAAGAGTATGAAACAATAGAGAGAATAGAAAGAGCTCCAAAACTGAACTAACAAAAAGGTTATGAACTCATCCTAATAAGCCTTTTTATTAATGAGTCCTTTATTTTCTTCATTATGATTATTTTTCCTTCATTTTCCTCCTCACATGCAACCTCTAACCCTTCACCTTCCTTTTCTCCCAATTTCTTTTATTTTCATAAATAAAATGACAATTATTTCCACTTTTCCTTCCCAAAGCCTTTGTCATTGCCTTTGCTAATTTTCTTAGCCATAATAACCCAAATGAACACCTAAACTAGGATGTTTTTCCCAACATTTAGCTTAGAATATGTGTCCCATGACCCTAGTTATTATTTTTCCTTTATTAAATTTATTACATGGATTTTTGACAAGGTTGTTACATTGAAGAAGAAGCCAAGTACACATCCCCACATTCATTGGAGGTGGTTTTTCCCTCTGTAGAAAGAGCATCAGCAGATCCCTTTCCTTTCTCGAGGGTTATATTTCCAATCCCTTTTGTAGTGCCCTTATTTTATGCATTTCTAGCATACCTTCACAAATTTTGTTGGAGATTTAGGTTTCCCTCTAGATTTAGATTCCCACTACAAGAATTATTTATATTTCTATTTTGGGATCGTCCTCTCACAAAGAAGGTGTCTCCATTCTGGATCTCCATATTTTTTTGTCTCATCTCCTTCGACAATAAGGATGATACTATTTCATCAAACTTCAAGGTACTTGTATTTCTACCTATAGCAACAATCAATCTCTCCCATGAATATGGTAGATAACACAACAAACTGATGTGCTTATCTTCATATAAAATTTTAATATCAATAGATAACAACTGACTTACCATAGTATTGAAGGTGTTTAGATTCTTGGGCACTGAGTCTCTACCCTTCATCCTTAGGTTATATAACTTTTTCTGCAAGAATAATTCATTCACCAAAGACTTAGATTGATATAAAGTGCCTAACATCTCCCACAAATCCTTTGTTGTAGCTTCCCTTGATACATTTAACAATATTTAATCTGAGAGACACAATCATATTGTGATTTTCTTCCTTCTGATCTAACTTCACCTAGTCTTCTGCCCATATTCATGTTGGTACCATACATGAATCTACAATATTACACTAATCTCTATCCACCAATTGATCCTCCATTTTGAGCTTCCACAACTCAAAACTCTATCCATTGAATTTCTTGATCTTTATCTTTCATTGTTTACAATCTCATTTCACCACAAGAATTGATCATGCAGATATCCCACAGTAATAGGGTCTACCATAGGCCCATGCAAAACCGCTTAGTAGCAAAGGCTTCCCATTGAAGGTGAAACAACTCTAATACCAGATGCAATTTTTAATCTCGTACAAAAATTACCTGCAATCGGATTCCTAAAATAGAAATATATACAATGGCAAGAATACACAAATATTTTCTCCTAAAACCCAAAGCCAGGAAAACTAGATTGAGTTTTCATTATTTTCCTTTCAATGTTACAATACATTATATGCATGTTTAAGCATTCATAAACCCCAATCCATTAACCCTATATTATAACATATCGACAATTCCCTTAACTAGATCTACAAAAAACAATGGCTAAAAGCATCATGCCCAAAACCATATGAAAAAACCATGTTCAAAACTATGGGTAGTTTTTCCCACCATCCTTGGGTCTATCGAGCTATTATTGGGTCCACATAAAATAAATTCCTGGGTGGACCCTGTTCAAGGGGACTACTTCCCCTTTGCAAAATCCCTGGTAGAGGGGGTACCTAGCACAATGTAACAATGCCT
Source organism: Pinus taeda (assembly GCA_000404065.3). Classification (NCBI taxonomy): domain Eukaryota; kingdom Viridiplantae; phylum Streptophyta; class Pinopsida; order Pinales; family Pinaceae; genus Pinus; species Pinus taeda. Next base: position 75,611 of record APFE031326731.1, on the reverse strand, counting down.
TGGGCTAATCATGGAAAGAATATAACACATACCAAACAATAAGAGCCAAATACTCTCCATAAATGGAAAATTCCTTTTACTTTCCTTTCAGAGAAGGAAGTTTCACCCACATATGTGCATGGACTGGTTTGACGGAGCGTTATATGGAAAGTTTGGAGTTCATTTTGAGATCATAAGTTGGAAAATGTAGTTAAACCATGATGTTTCCCTTACCATCCCCACCATTCTTGTCCCCTCCAAGATTTTCCAAAGGATTCCTATTGCATGTGATAAGGGAGGAGCTACCATCTTAGTTAAATTTTTCATTTTATTTTTTTTATAATTCTATGCCTCCCAAGGAAACCACCTCCATGGGACTGTAGCACAAGTTGGAAAAGGTTCATCCTTGTTCTCTCATTTTATGTTAGTAATTATAATGATCTTCTTGTAACATAATTTATTGTTCTCTTTCTCCCAGTAATTTATGGGGTCCACTATTTGTTCAACATGAGCACATATTTAGAACAATGATAGGGCTCCATTCTCATGTCAAATCCTTAAAATCTACACTATACACTTCTCTCTTAGCCCTCCAATGTAAATATATTAGCTAGACATAGGTTAAGGTGGTAACATATCCCTCTTGGGGTCAACTCTTTCCAATGACTCACATCATACCCAGTTAGAGAGAAAGGGTGCATTAGGGAAAAACTTAGTATCAAGAATGAGGGCACTCAAGATCTCAGGAAAGAAATAAGAGCTTAGATGTGAAATTAATGGAGGTTACCCCCTAATTGGTTTAGTAGGAAATTGCCTAGGAAGAAAGGGAATTAGAAAATGGGTGACACACCCTCATAAACAAAAAATTGTTGGTAGAGGTAGTCGACTGGGTTTTGGATGTCAGGAATACCAAAGGCCATTACAACTAGTATAAGTATATGGTCAACATCTATCTTTCTTTAAAGTTTTTCTTGGGAAGAGTACTTGTGGACAAAAATGAAATGGAGGAAAATCTCCTAACCCTAAACCAGATGCAAAGATGCCTAGGAAACTAGACCAAAAAATAAATTAAAGCCTTAAAAACATCCATCTAAAAAAATTACTTAAGTTTAGAAACATTATTAAAAACTAGACTCAAGTGGCAAGCCGCTAAATTTTATTATTATTTATTAGATTTGTTTATCATTATTAAAATAACATAGATCCATCTTAACTTTGAATCCAATCAATCAAATCTCTTGAGATATATACTTCTTTTGTCAGTGTAAAACATGAGAAAAGGTTTTCACCTTGAGAGATTTGATTCCTTTAAGAATTTGGTAGACCTAGAATTAAGATGGATTTACGTTGGTTGTTAATAATTATTTATATTTATAAATTTCACATTCCTCCATAATGTATATATATTATATATTTTATTAGACCTTGGTTTGACATATAATATATATATATATATATCTTGGATTTTTCTTTCACATTTTTTATACTTTTAATTTTTTAAATGTTATTATGCATAACATTAATTATATATATAAAATGTAGAAAAAAAGTTTATTTTAGGTATTAAGTTTTTATATGCTTGAAAATTATGACCATACAAGAAACTATAAAGACACCTTGAAACATGAAAATATCTTGCTTTTAGAGTTGACTTATTTCTTATGAGTAATTTAAGAAAAAAAAAGGAAGACAAAGTAATGGAAATGGTGAGACAGCTCATTGCTCACACTGAGAGGTTGCCCACACACTTTCTCACATTCATCAAACCAACATCTGCTTACATTTATAAGAAAAATTACAATTCAACAGTTTGAACAAATTCCTAAAGAATGGGATCTGAAAGATAATTAAGACAATCAATCCTAACAAATCTTAAATAATGAAAAGCAAAGTCTAACAATTTTAGCATGAATATTTGCACAATCAATAAATTGTTGTTGATGAAGAATTTTGGAAAATTGTGTGTCACGATCATATGTTTGTACAACGTTTTAGGTGAACCCTTTAACCCATCTTCAAGGACTTGAAGCTTACTAATAATGTGAAGAGTGCTAGACCCCTATAAATAGAGGATGGTGTTAAATTATAATAGTTAGAGGAGAAGAGGAGAATAATTAAATTTCATATGAAGGATTCAATGATGAAATTTGATTTTAGTAAAGGATATTTAGATAACAAAAGTAAATTATTAAAGAATAATTTTTGACTTGAATAATAAAAAAAAAAAAAAAAAAAATTATTTGAAAAGGTCAATAATTATAAATATAAGATCGAGGGGAAGGTGTTTTCTGAGGGATCTGGGAGCGACGTTCATGGCAGCTAGGGTTCAGGACTAATCTGTAACGTCAGGCCGCAGGGTTTACAGTAAACCTTGCCAACTCTTATAGATACAAGATAAACTACAAATAGACAAAGGAGGTGAGTGAATCATGGGTAAACCTTAGGGGGAGGGCACAGAACCTCCCCCAAATGACAACGAACAGGTTCCAATTCAGGAGGAAGGCTGCAAAAAAATAGTCTATGAGGAAATAGAAGAAGGACAGGACTCTCAAGGAGACAAAGAAGCAGTTAACGAGGTCCCCAAAGTGACCTCCACCACATGCAAGCCAGTTGCAGCCACGAGACTAAAGATTGAGCTACCCAGCTATAGGATAAACACACAAATCCAATATATGAAGGATCATGCCCTGATAGGGAAGTTTATTGGCTTTTGGCCCACAGAAAAATTGTTGCAGGGGTGGATCGCAGCCAAATGGAAGCTGAAAGGTCACATTACCCTGTAGTTAGGCCACAAGGGATTCTTCATAATGGTTTTCAACTATCTAGAGGATAGAAATAGAATCATTTATCGAGGGTCGTATTTCTTTAACACCGTTGGCCTGTACCTCAGAGATTGGGTTGAGATATTTAACCTGGATAAAGAGGATCTCAGTTGGGCTCCGGTCTAGATCCGCCTCTACTCCCTCCCTTTGGAGTATTAGGATGAGGCATCATTACAAGATATTGGCAATGGTCTTGGTGAGTTCGTCAAAGTTGCAGAGCAAACTAAGCTTAGAAGATACACCTCATATGCGCGTATATGTGTTTATATGCACCTAAACAATTCCCTGCCGGAGGCGGTAAGTCTCTTTCATGACGATTTTGAATGGATCCAATCTATCGACTATGAACATGTTCCATTTCGCTGTAGGAAATGTCACGCTTTTGGTCATCTATTTCGAGATTGCGCATCTAACCTGAAAACCTCAGCCCCTCCTCCTTCCGAAAAATCAGACGTTAATGGATTCACCAAAGTCTTCCATCGTAGAAATAATCTCAGAAAATCTGGATCTCATCCCAAGACCACTGCTGATAACCCCCCCAAACCGAGTACCAAGAACAACTTCGAGTCCCTGGCTCAGCCATATCTAAAAAATCTTGAAACCTCGGCTCCCCCTAATGAGTGGCCCAAGAGAAAAGCTCACTCAGCCTCCACCAGTACAGTGATTCCTCAAAAATCAAAGCAAACCGTTGACCTTACTTCTCCATCTCACAACGATTTTCCCGCCTAGCTCACTCAAAGTATGGAGGTAGATAATGAGCAGGCCGCTCTGAAGGATACAAAAGGAAATATAGAAGAAAGGAATGAAACCCAGATTATGGAAGAGGAACCAGAAAGCATAGATATAGGAGACCTGGATATTCTAGGCTTAGAGCAAGACTGTAAAACAAAAAGTTATGACAAAATTCCAGAAAGACAGTTGGACAATCTAGAAATAATTTTATCAATAGCACAGAGACAACGAACCCTTGGAATGCAGCTTGGAATCCAATGGGATGGAAATATCCTCAACAAAGACAACAAGAAAATAGGAAGGAAAACAATCTTCAACGAACCATTCATATCGGGGAAATGCTAGTGGAATCCGGAAGATACTCCAAGCTCACGAAGTACTATACCACCCTCTCTAATATCTCACCATGAAGCTGATCTCTTGGAACATTAGAGGGCTTAACAGCCCCAGGAAGTACAAATCAATAAAAAGCATGATTCAACAAGAAAATCCAAGCCTTTTCTTCATACAAGAAACCAAGTGTAACTCAGCAACTCTGGAAAAAACCATGGCCAAAGCTTCTCCAGGTTGTACTGCAATTGTAGTAGATGCATTAGGGGCATTAGGAGGTCTTGCAATAATTTCGAATGCACAGAAAATCATGCTTTCCAACTTACATGCGAACAAGCACTTCATTCAGGCTTCATTCCATATAACAGGGACAAATATCCATGGGCATTTAAAAAATGTTTACTTTCCCCAGGAAGCTACTCAAAAGATAGACATACTAAATAATCTATCAATAGTCAACACTGAAAGGACCCACCCACTCTAGATCACGGGGGGGACTTCAACATGATTACCAAATTGGAGGAAAAAAGGGGAGGCAGAAGCAGACTAGATAAAGAAAGTTGTTATCTAAAGGACTTCATCCAGAATAACTAGCTCATTGATCTACCCTTCAATAATGGAGTTTTTACCTGGAACAATGAAAGAGTAGAGCCTCATCAAATAGCCTCACGATTAGATCGATTCCTTCTGTCTGATAATGCTATCCATTTAGGTGGAGACCTCTCAGCCTCAATTTTGCCCCTCACAGGTTCTGATCATTGGCCAATTGCACTCCAATGGATCAGACCAGGCAACACTGCACATCGGCCCTTTCGCTTTGAAGCCTTCTGATTGTCACATCCAGATTTCATCAACTTCGTCAACACGATCTGGAAAAGCTTCAAGCCTTTGGAGGGATCAAAAATGTTCCAATTCCACCAAAAACTAAAAAGTCTCAAATTTCATATCAAACAATGGAATTAGTCTACCTTTGGGAATATAATCCAGGCACAAACATCACTAAATAAAGCAATGACATAATTGCAACAGAAAATCATCATAGAAGGGCGACTAGAGCAGCTCTCGGAGCAGGAAAGACACCTACAATCTCAAATCCTAGAAAGAGACAAGCAAGAAGAAGTTCTTTAGAGGCAAAAATCACAGGTTAGGTGGCTAAAGGAAGGTGAAAAGAATACAAAGTTCTTTCACTGCTCAATGATCCAAAGGAGAATGACTAAAACCATTACCCGTAGACAGAACAGTCAAGGAGGAAAAGTGGAGGACCATGCAGCCATAGAACAAGAACTTCGGACATACTTCAAACAAGTTCATCATAAGACTCAAACAGATAGGACAGAGGCCATTGATAAAATAATCCAATCCATTCCAAATATTATCACTGAGGAACATAATCAGTTGCTCCTCCAGCCGATTACTATACAGGAGGTGGAAAAAGCGGTCCAACAGCTAAAAGAAGGAAAGGCGCTAGGTCCTTACGGGTTTACGTCTAACTTCTTTCACAATTTCTAGGAGATGATCAAATTGGAGGTCTGGCAGGTCATGGAAGAATCTAGAGCCAACAGATGGATGCTCCCATCCATGAATTCCATTTTCATTACCCTCATTCCTAAAGAAGCGCAATCTAGAACTCCTGACAAGTTTAGGCCTATAGCATTGTGTATTGTCATTTACAAAATAGTCTCCAAAGTCATTGCTTCAAGGCTTAAACCGTTGCTCCCTTGACTTATCTCCCCAGAGCAATCAGGGTATGTGGAGGGCCAACAAATCAAGGATGGAATTATCCTAACACACGAAATCATCCATTCTTTGAAGCAGCATAAAAAAGAAGGTATGCTACTTAAGACAGATCTATCAAAAGCATTTGATAGTCTAAGTTAGAGTTATGCACAAAAAATGCTAATTGCCTTTAGTTTTTACCCTCCATGGTTTAGATGGGTTATGAGTCTCATATCATCCACCTTCTTCTCCATTCTCATCAATGGAATTCCTTCCTCCCCCTTTCATCCTTCTAGAGGTATTCGTCAAGGAGATCCCTTATCTCCCTTTTTGTTTTTTATCATGGTAGAAGGTCTGGGTAGATGCATCAAAGATGCACTTCACTCACAGCAACTACGAGGCCTCTCCTTTCCCAACTCCCCTCCCTTCACCCATTAGCAATTTGTAGATGATAACATGCTTTATGCACATCCTTCAGTCTAAGAAGCTCGCAAGTTAAAATCTCTGTTAAACATTTTTTCAGTTGCCTCTGGAGCTTCTATAAACCAAGCCAAATCTCAAATCTTCTTCTTTCATACCCCTGCAATTACCCAAACCTCCATTGCTCGAATTCTGGGTTTCTCGATAGCCGCTCTTCCATCCAACTACCTAGGAGCTCCCCTTATTGATGTCGCCCTGAAACACTCCTCATGGAATTTTCTCCTTGAAAAATTAGAGGCGCGTCTCTCTTCCTGGACACACAGATCCCTCAACTTGTTCTGTCGCCTCATCTTAATCAAATCTATTCTTCAATCTATGTCACTGTATCTTTTCTCAATCTTAGCAGCGCCTAAATGGGTTCTCAAAGAAATAAAAAAGATCCAAAGATCCTTTCTATGGGGTAACTCAGGTCAGAAACGCAAATGGGCTCTTGTTAACTGGGAAAAAGTATGTCTTCCTAAGCACTTAGGAGGGACTGGGCTCTGTGATCCTCACCATAACAATGCTGTTATGGGAGCATGTATCTGGTGGAATTGGCTCACTGTGCCCCACACTCCTTGGGCCACTCTATGGACAACCAAATATGCCAATAACAGACCTGTTGAGGATCTTATCCAACTCACTGATATAGGACTGGGTTCACTAGTTTGGAATGCAGCAAAGCAACATAAAAATCTAATTCAGCAGCATAGCTTCTAGGAGGTCAGGGACGGTACTATTGTGAGATTCTGGGAGGACTCTTGGCAGCAACAATATAGATTAAAATATTTGATTAATCCTCACCAAATTCCCAATTGGGAAGCTCACAGGTTTGATAAGATCAATCGATATTGGAAGCCCACCCTATCGCATGGCTTCAGGCAATGGGTCAATCCTGATCGCATTATCCAGAATGGCCTGGAGTCAGATCAGCTAATCCTGGGGACGAAACTCTCCAATCAGAAAATTAGATATTTAGAAAACAAGGATGTGCTTAGATGGGGATATGAAGACAGGGGAATGTTCACAACACATGAAGCCTACAACATAATCATAAAAGAATCTAAATTCAAAGATCCACTGTGGACAGCTATCCGAGCTGCCAACTTATGGCCAAAGGTGTCCACTTTCCTCTGCCTACTTTGTGAGAACAAAATCCTCACCTGGGATAATCTACAGAAGAGAAACTTTCATGGACCTTCCGTCTGCCCCAATTTCAATCAAGAAGAAGAAACCACTTTGCATCTCATGAACACATGCCCTCTGGCTCATAAGCTCTGGGAAAAAGTCAATTTAGATGTCAAAGGGATAGCAGAATCAAGGAAGACACCCCTACCATTGTTTGCAATTGGGTAAGAAATCCTTATAAGAGCAAGATTCTTAACTCCTTATGGAAGCTTATCCCCGGCCTGCTTATGTGGACTATATGGAAGGAGAGAAACAACGCATCTTCAAGAATCATTCAACGCCTATGGACATCATCTGGAACAATGTCTATAGAAACCTCAAGAAAACTCTTATACTCCAATCTTGGCATGACGACGACCTTCCCTCACTTCCACGGGAAAAGACTATTTGGGACAGCTGTAATATACAATGGAATCAAGAATTGGAAATTTTAGCCAAAACTATAGCAAAAAGTCTAATCTCAGACAAACGGATCCCTCCTCCTCAGAATGTGTTCCAATTGAATTTCGACGGAGCCTCAAAAGGCAATCTAGGTAAAGCTGGGTTTGGAGGAATTTTCAGAGATCATAAAGGGGCCATCCTTCTAACTTTTGTAGGCTCGAAAGGATGGGACTCTAATAACTTAGCACAGCTTGAAGGGTTATGGTAAGGACTCCTTTTAGCTCAATCACATGACTTCTTACCTCTCATAATTGAAGGCGACCCTCAAATACTAATAAATATGGTGAACAAAATTATGTAGGGGACTCCCTCAAACAAAATTGGCAACAGTTGGAGACTAGCTGAAAGACTGGAACTTGTTGAAGATTGGCTCAAAGCCCATAGAGTAGCTAATTTCAAACATATTCGTCAGGAAGGCAATAAGGTGGTTGACCTTCTTGCCAACATAGGGGTGGAGAGTAACTCTACTCTGAAAGCTAATGAATTATCTTCTATCGCAACTGACGCACAAATGAAGAAATTCAATGAAATAGTTGAGAAGGAGATGACTCAGGAAGGTGCTCCTAGTTGTAGTAAGTGCATGGATACTATTAAGAACGCGATGAATGAATCCCTCTTCACCTCGCATGGCCTATTCCATGGCATTCAGCATAGTGAAGGGGGTAGCTCTGCTGCCACGCGCCCTTCTAGTGGTTCGATTTTTGAAAGACCTGCCATGTAGATTGCGATGGCAGTGGAGATCAGCGACTAAATGAGGATCGTTGATCATGCACACAGATTGATGGCCCAAACCATATTGGCAGATCACAGAATGGGGAGACCAAAGGGCAAGGCCTTTACATATAGCAATATGCGATTGCGATTAGATTGCATCGCAATATCGCATCAGCGAAAACCTCATCGACAGATCGCAAAATGGGAAGACCAAAGGGCAAGGCCTTTTCATATAGCAATATGCGATTGCGATCAGATCACATCACAATATTGCATCAGCGAAAACCAAGGGGCAAAGCCTTTACACCTTCATAGGTGTGATGCGATGATGCGGACCTGATGGTATTCTAAATATTATTTGATAATATTTGAGGTTCGCAGAAAATCTAGTTTCAATGCATTTTCAATGTATTTCGTTATATAATGAAATAACAAAGGTGGGGGAGAGACTCACGGAGGTGGGGGAGAGCCACACAACAGTTTTTCTAGGGACGTGGTGGATGACATGACGGATGAGTGGGCTTGCCCAATCATTGAGGAGCCCATTCCGGCTGACCTCAACTAAGGTGACGTGGCTTCCAGGCAGTGGATGTGGCTGATGGAGAATAGGCAAGGGTTGCCTGATGATAGTTCGAGGCCGGCTGTGGCTACCCAGGTGTTCATTATCTGGTCTTTTTGTTTTGCTAGTGTTGCTTGGGTTCTAGTTTCCTATCTGGACTATTCGTCAAGGAACCATCTTATTGTTTCTTTTGTGGGGTCTGGACTCGAGAAGTGATACCATTTTTGAGGTTTTCTCTCACTGGACTGGTTTCCCCAGTGTTGGGGCAGTCCAGATTTTGTTCATACTCTAAGCTACCTTGGTCGAAGCCTTGTCCTCTTTGTATCTTTCTGTACATATTAATAGATTACTTTTACTTAGAAAAAAAAATAGAAATATAAGATTTTATTTTAACTTATTTTAGAGGATGGTAAAAATTAATTATAAAGAGTAAACCTAATTATAAGATAATAAATTATTTGTTAAA
>APFE031326731.1:1983-64133 GCA_000404065.3 Pinus taeda | reverse complement strand
TTAGTCTTTATAATTAATTTTGACGATTCTCTACAATAATTTAAAATAAAATTTTATATTTCTAACAATTGACCTTTTCAAATAATTTAATTTACTCTTTCTTATTATTCAAGTCAAAATTTATTTTTTAATAATTTATTTATGTTATGTGATTATCCTTTATTAAAATCAAATTTAATCATTGAATCCTGCCTATCTAATTTATTTATTATCCTCTTCTTCTCTAACGGTTATAATTTAATACCATATTCTATTTATAGGGGTCTAACACTCTTCACATTATAAGTGAGCTTCAAGCCTCTGAAGATGGGTATTGGGTTCACCTGGAACTTTGGGAAAACATATGATTGTGACATTCCATAAGTCTTCATCAACAACAAAGTTTAATAATGTTAAGTTCTAGAATTTCTCCATTATTATGATAACATTCCCACTTAATGGACAAATGTGTTTTTTACAACACCAAACTAATTTTTAAATATTTCAAACAATGTCTTGCTAAGACACTTTATGAAGATGTCATCCATATTTTCATTTGTAGCACAATAAATTAAATCAACCTCCTTTGACTACATGTTTTCCCTTACAAAATGATTTTGGATATTAATTTTTTTTGACCTTGCATGCTACACAAGATTATTAGCTAGTTTGATGCAACTTTGATTATTACATTTGATCATTGTTGGCATTTTTTTCTTCTCCCACATCTTCTAGAATATTCCTCAACCAAAATTCCTCACAAGTAGCAAGCCATAGGGATTTATACTCAACTTCAGTAGATGGCAAAGAAACGATTGGTTGTTTCTTTTTGTTCCACGACATGATCCCAAATTGAAGGCTAAATGCATATCCTACAATTGATTTTTTGTCTTTAGGATTTCCAACCCATTCTGAATCAAAATAACTTACTAAATCAACATCAAATTTCTTGGCATATTTAATATCAAAATTTGTACTCCCTTTCAGATATCGAAGGTGTCCCTTTTCTTTTTTAGTGGTTACCATGAGGCTTGGACATGAAATTACTAAGGATGCTAATTGGGTATGCTATTTATGGCTTGGTTGTAGTGAGATAGTTTAGAATTCCCATCGACTAATGATGCAATATACCATCCACATCTCTTGTCTCAACATCACTATGGAGTTTAACATTATGTTATAAAGGAATATAAACTACCTTATATTGATTCACAATGAACCTTTTAAACAACTCCCTTCTATATTTTCATTGTGTGATCAATGTGAGACCAACTTCTCTCCACATTTCAATACCTAAGCAATAATGCAATTCACTAAAGTATTTCATCTCAAAAACCTATGATATATGTATTATAATTTATTGAATAAGATTAGATGCACTACCTATTATAATATGATCATCCACATACAATGAAATCAAAGCAATATTCCCATTTTGAATTGATTTAATATACATGTTAGAATCACTCTTACTTTTGCATAAAAACATTATGAAGTAAGAAAGAGTCAATATTTACATATAAAGATCTCGATGCCTATTTCAATCAATATAAATCTTTCTTTAACTTACCAACAAGATTCTCTTGAAACTTCTCAACAAATCCTTCTAGTTGAACAAAATGCACTTATTCCTTTAATTCTCCATTTAGAAAACAATACTTGGAATCTAACTGATGTAGATTCGAATTATGTTTTATAGCTAGTGCAATCATTAATATAATTGTATTTAGCTTAGCTTCAGGTGCAAAAGTTTCTTCATAATCAATTCCCCCTTTTGTGAATATCCTTTTGCAACTAATCTAGTTTTGTATTTATCTATACTACCATCAACATTACTTTTGGGTTTGAACAACCATTTGCACCCTATGTGAACTTTATTTTCAAGAAATTATGTTAATTCATATGCATCATTTTTCATTATGGACTTCATATTCTTCTTTGATTACATCTCTCCATTCCTTGTGCTCTTTAGCTTGTTCAAAATTCAAAAGTTTTATGACCTTCATTACTTCAATCATCAAAGCATAATATTTATACCTTACAGGTAGTTTATTTTGGTGAGACGACCTCTTTGGTGCTTCATTATTGTCAATTCTTCCTCTTCTTTGTGGTGAAGCATCTCCTCCTCTTTGTGTTCTTGAAGCATCCATGTTGGTGAATTATTCCTTCTATTTCTATTATTTTTTATCATATGCTACTTCTTTGATATTTTCATCATAATGAATAGGAGTATACAATGCATCATAATTGTCCACCTTATGTACTTCATCTATATTCTCATGAAATAACACAACTCTACTTGCAAAAACATCATGTTTGCAAGGATCAAACATCTTATATGCTTTGTGATCATAACGGAAACCAATAAAAATGTACTTTTTCAGTGTTGCATCAAGTTTTCTCCTATCTTCTTAAGGAAAATGAGATTTTTTTTTCTTCCAAATATTCTTAAATGAAACACTATTGTTTTATAGCCATAAAGAGCTTCAAAAAGAGTTTTATGGTCTAAAATTTTAGTTGAGCTTATATTTCTCAAATAAACGATAATATTGATAGATTCAACACAAAAATCTATGGTAATATTTTTACATTTTATCATGCTCCATGGACATTCCACTAAGTTTTTTTTCTTTTCACAATTCCATGGGCTTTTCAATACTTGGCGAATGCACCTAATGTATATTCTCCCCCTTGACTTGACAAGTCATCATAGTTAAGGTGACCATACCTTGGATGTCATAAAACTTATGTCGGCATGGTTGTAGATGCCAATGCTTAATGTCTCCCACTTATCACATCAAGATTGTATAAACCTCAAATATTACTCTTGTTACAATGATATTATAATGATATTGCGTATATTTCACCACACAATGTGAATTTACAAATATTCATTCAAATCTTTGATTTTTTATGGTAGAAATTAAGATAAAGTTATTTATATCAAACATATAAATTACATTTTGAATTTGTTTAACACAACCATTTATTAATGTCATAGATACATCACCATATCCTTTAATTTGATGTGAGTGATCATCCCCAAGATTTATATTAGCGCCATTATTTGTTACATAACAATTTTCAAACCAATTCTTATTACAAGACATATGAATGGAGGCACCATAATTAATAAACCATGCATTTAAGGCATTTATTTTAGCGGATATGGAAACATATGAAACAATTAATCTAATATTTTCGAATTCATCTTGCATTGTTCCTTCTCTGTAATAAAGGTAACATGTATGCCTATTGTCATTATATTTGGACTCGTGATACTTCATTTTAAAGCAATCTCTATATTATTGCCCAAAATTATCACAATAAGAATATGCATCATTCCTTTTAACATTAGCATCAAACCTTGGTGGTATCATACCTTGATGTGGCTTTGTATACGGTGGTTTTACATTTTTTGTCTTTACATATGGTGGTTTACTTCTTTTATTTCTTTCCCATGGCATTCCTCTATAAGGTTGTTTACCTTTCTCCATCAACGTTAAGTCTAAATTTTGAGACTTGCAATCAAGAATTTTCCTTTGTTTTTCCTCTTGCAAAAGAATACCTATGAATTTATCAAATGTAGGAGTTGTTTATCAAGATGAAAGACCTATAATAAACATATTTTATTCTTCTATCATATCATTCAATATTACAGTTATCATATTTGTGCTTGAGATATTTGCACCAACATCACCCAATTTTTCTTTCAAATATTTAACTTTAGAAATAAAGTTATTTACATTCTCGTTATCCTCCATTGTCATTAAAAGAAATTTACTTTTTAAGAACATAACTCAGTTTGTATTGGTTGTCTAATACAAACTTTTAAGGGTATCCCATGTCTCCTTGGACATCTTGCAGTCTCTAATATGAAAAATAATATTGTCCTTGATCCAAATTTATGAAGGAAATAAATGAGATAAAAATTCAAACTAGAACATGGAGAGACAGTGAAACAAAATTCAATTAATAAATATCAACTATTAAATTTTTTTTACATACATAAGAGAAACAAACTAGCTCAAGCATTGGTAGCTTTTCTCCAAGAAGAGATGTGATGGTTGCATGCCTTCTGAACTATGTTACAATGAGGCTTGTAATCCTATTTATCATTAAGAAACAATGGAAAACCATAAACATAAAAAAACCTAACCTTAGGAGATGAAGCGACAAAAGTTTATGGGCATGTTGGGGTTAGTAGGAATGTCAATTTCTCTGGGTCATAACAATTTCTTTGGGTCATAACTTTGGCATACAATCTTCATTTGGTGTGTACGATACCTCATTAAAAATGTTTATCCATGGAATAAAAAATTTGATTGCAAACCCTTATTATAACCTTTAGATTTTCCTATTTTCAAAAAATATTTAGGGCCTCAAAATAGCTTTGGAATTTCAGGATACGAAAAATTGCCAAAAATAGTAAATTCTACTACAAATTAGGAAACTAAAAGGAAATAATATTGGGGTTCCAAGTGGAATAGGCGAGCGGCCACAAATATTCACCTGGATCAGTCCTTCCCCTTAGGAAGAAATTATCCCCATTGCATTGAGTGCCTCCATGAGATGGTGAAAATTCTGTTGAACTTGGTCCCTAGTGAGCCACTTTGCATGGTGTAGTAGTTGGTCAGTTGTGACAGCCTAATACAATTGGATCCTCTATTAGAGACTGTTCTTAATTTATATTTCCATGGTTCGATCAATGGTGGCCTATTAAATGCAATTTGGATTGAGGTTTGTTGGTGTCAGCTGCTTAATAATGTTTGATGTGTCCAACAATAGTGGAAAGTATGGCCAAAGACAGTCCACATTGAACACTAGGTGTAGGCCAAGGAATGGGGGAATGTTGAACTCGAAAACATTATCACCCGTAGCCTTGGTGATGGTGTAAGGCCCATATTAGAGTGGTTGAAGCTTCCAATGGGCTCTAGTAAGGCATTTCTTCTGTAAATGCAACCAAACTTTGTCTACCACTTAAAACTTATGTGGCACCTAATGTTGATCATGACGTTATTTGTACTTGGCATTGGATATATCTTGTATATCATGAACCTACTGGAATATTAGTAGATGTGTTCAATAAACTTGGTGGCTTTATCAGCTCTGGACTAGACATGTAAATATTTTGCCTATGTAGTCACAAGAGGAATTACAACATCAATGGGACACAATGGTTGAAATACCATACCCGCTCGAAAGGGGTTGTGCCTAGTCGAGCTACGGAGATATATGTTATAGTTGTGTTTCACATAGGTAAGACTCTCATCCCATGTTCATGGATGCTTGGAGTCATACATGTGTAGTATGTGCACTATCATCTTATTGACAACCAATGTTTGCTCATCTATCTTAGGATGGAATGCAGTTGACTTGGTGAGTTTAGTGTCCAATAACAACCAAAGGCTCAACTAAAATGTGCTGAAGAGTCCTCTATCCCAATCTGATATAATTTTTTGTGGAATCCAGAAGTGTACCCACACTCGTTCAAAGAAGGTTTGCGAGTGTCTCCTAATGAGATGCTATTCTTGCAAGCCATCAATATAGACAACTTAGAAAATCTATCAATTACCACAAATACATAGTCATTACCATGCTTAGTAGAAGTAAGGCCCGACATATAATCCATGGTGATCAATTCCCAAGGCTATCTAGGATTAGGTAAAGGAGTGTATAGGACTTGATTCTTAATGGTTGGCTTGGTGATGGCACAGGAAGTGTAGGATCTGGTATATTTTCCAACATCTTGTCAAAGTTTTTTCCAATAAAAATACTTTTGCATTATTGCCACGGTCTTCTCCAAACGAAAGTGTCATGTGACTCGACTGTAGTGAACTTACCAAATTAGCTTGGCACACTCACTTGAAGGAACACAAAACTGCCCCAAGTAGCATAATAATGCTTCCTGGAAGTGGAAGCCTGGTACTTTATTTCCATCCATCAGTGTTTGGTAGGTGGTGGAAAATTTTGGATCAGTTATGTATAGTTGCGGCCATCCAGAAGTCTTGTTCCCACAAGAATTGAGAATAGTGATAAGTGCCAAAACTGGGGGCTGACTGAGGTAATCTACAATGTTATTAGTGTTGCCATTTTTGTATTTAATATTCAAATGGCATTTTTGTAGATATGTGGACCACTTATGATGGAAATCATTATGCAACTTCCCTTATGTATAGATAAACTAAAGAGGTTGGTGATCTGTGTGGATGATCCTGTATTTCCCCATAATGTAAGGTTTCCATTGTCAGAAAGCTTACATGATTAAGTACATCTCCTTATCATAAGTGGGGTATTTTCTAATAGTATCAGAGACTTTATCACTGTGATAGGCTACTAGATGCAGTTACTAGGTGAGAATTGCACCAATAAACACATATTTCATTAAATTTGGAACTAAATAGTGAATCTAGAATTTCAAAATGACCGAAAATCTCAATTCTAGTGATGTCTTTGTAATAAAAAATTTCCAATTTTAATTAAACATGTGTTAATAGCATAATCAGAGTCATCTATCTCAATTTCAAATGGTTGTTGCAGGTCTTGCAATGTGAGTACCAACGCACAACAAGGTTGATGTTTCAACTCAACAAATTCCTTTTGTTGTGCCCCAAGCAAAAAAACTTTTCTTTTCTCCACCCTTAGTAACTTGACCCAAAGGCCAAGTGATATGAGAGAATCCCAACACAAACCTTCAATAGAAATTGGCAAGGCCCAAAAAGCTATGAAGCTCTGTGAGAGTTTTTGGGGTTGGACAATCTTGAATAACTTGGATCTTAACCGGATCCACATGCACACTTTGCTCATAAATTATGCAACCCATATATTGGACCTGGTTCATGTCAAAGGAGCATGTATCCAAATTGGCAAATAGTTTGTGTTGTCGCAAAGTTTGAAGGGCCTAATGAATATGTTGCAAGTGCTCTTCCCAACTCTTGTTGAATATGAGGATGTCGACTAGATATACAACCAAAAACGAGTTAGTGAAAAGTTGTAAGATGTTATCCATCAACCTCATAAAATTGTCAAGGGAATTTTTCAACCTAAAGGGTAGACTAACCACTCTAAGAGGCCCTCCTTGGATTTGAAGGTGGTCTTTCATACATTGGTGGGTTCTATAGGAACTTAGTGATAGCCAAAGTTCAAATCAATCTTTCTTAAGTACTTGGACCACTTGAGTTGGTCGAGAAGGTCATCAATCCATGGGATCATGTACCTGTTTCTGACAATGATCTTATTCAATGCCTGATAATCAATGCAGAGTCTCCAGGCCCCAACCTTTTTCTATATGAGTACAAATGGGATCCCACAAGGTGAGGAAATTGGTTGGATGTGCCATTTTCATAACAACTCGTGGATTTACTACTTGATTTCCTTGTTTTCTAGAAGGGAGAAATGTTATACTAGCCCATTTGGTAGAGATGCCCCAAGAGTAAGATCGATTGAATTCTTGACCTAATAATGCAAGGGTACCCCTATGGGTGAGGAGAAGATGTCCCTATACTCCTCCACAAACTTGTCAACTTTCCTCTACTGCGCAGAGGAACCATTTCTGTGGGCCATGGATTTGGCCACAATCTTCCCCTTACTTTGAGAGCAAATTAGAAGGAAAACAAATTTCTTAGTATGGGAGATGATCTTACTACATTCTTTGTAGATATCAAATAAATTGTGTTAGGCGGGGCTACCTCTGGTATCGTGTAGAGTTTATTCCCAAAGTAATAATAACATTCTGAGGTCAGGACTCATATACATCATGATGCTTCCACAAGTTTGTTTTTCCTAATAAAATGTCACAAGCTTCAAGAGGAGCAACATCACACAATACCTCATTTGTGAAGGGCTTGATATTGTAGGGAAGGCGACACTACTGGCTAACAAAGATCTTGTCCTTGATGAAGCGATATGATGATTTATGGTTGTGGGTGTGGTGTGGTTGGTAGGACCAACTGCTTAACACATTCTATTGATATGAGGTTCTTTTAGCTCCCACTAGCAATAATGAACTACAATGAAGAAACCTTCACCCACATTTGCGAGTGGAAGAGAAGCTCCTCCTCCTCTGGATCTTTGGGCTCAATATTTTATACCTTGGTATTGGTAATGGTGGCACTAGGTTCTGCATCAATAATATTCTTCCCCTTATCGTTCCCCTTGTTGGGTTTTGGCTCAGAGTCAGAACATGCAATTGACTCTAAAGCTTTTAGTCTAGTCACTAGTGACTACTTAGCATGCCACTTATTTGTGTTGTGGGTGAGGGTCTTGTGGTACTCACACCAATTTCTAGGGTCCTTCTTTGTCTTTGTAGTGCTATTATTTGATTTTGGCTTCGATTGGTTGTCCTAGGTCGCTCCACCTAGGCTTTATCCTTCGTTCTGTAGTTTGGAGGTGTATTTTCCCTATGAAATCGCAAATCCAAAGCCTCATTTCTTTTGTTTAAATTTTTTTTTTATCCTCACAACATATCAATACACTGTGCCAAACAAGGAGATGTTCAAGAACTCCATTTAGTTTTGGATGCATTTGTGCAAACAACCATGGTACTTGAGTACCAGATGTCAAACAAAATCCTTGATACCCAACTTTGTGTGTAGGGTATGGAAAATATTTGTGAACTTTGGTATATCTTGGCCCCTTCCTTTCATAGTGTGGTCCATTTTATGTATTTATCTTCATAGTTTCCACCAAGGTAATATTGTTCCTTGACAACATCTCAAAAATAATTCCAAGAGGGTGCGGCTGAAAATAGGGAGGATTCTTCCTTGTCCCTCTATGCACAATAAATTTCCCAGTAGCCCTTAACATGGGGGGTGGATCTAAGGAGGGAAAAAGTAATTGTTTCCCTGTCAGAAAATTGATGGATCAAAAAATATTGTTTCAACAGATTTAACCATCTATCCAAGGCATCTATGTATATTTGGCCTTCAAATATAGGAATATCAAATTTTAACTTGTACTTTAAAAGGGGTGGAACCTCCAAAGTGTCTTCTCAATGAAGATTCTTCACCCATTGATACTCGCCGAAGGATCTTGGAAATTTTTTCCATCGTTCTTGTTCCTTTGTTCCTCGAGGGATTCTTCAAGCAACATTTTGAAAGGATCTCATTCTCCCTCATCTTTTTTTTTTCCACCATGGGAGGCCATCAGGGTCGGTGAGGCCAATCTTTCAAGGGTTCAACTATTTCAAATCCTAACTCCTCATCTACACAGAAAGACAGAGAAAGAGAAAACCACTTTGATATGAGTGATCCAAATTTATGAATGAATGAAATGAAACATAGATTCAAACCAAAACATAGAGATACAATGAAATAAAACTTCAATTAATAAATAGCAACTCACAAAAACCATTTACATAGATAAGAGAAACAAACTAGCTTGGGTGTTGGGCTTATCTTTGAGAAGATATGTGACAACTACATGCCTTTTGAAATATGTTATAATGAACCTTGTACACCTATTTATCATTAAGAAGCAATGGAAAACCCTAAACATCCAAAAACCTAACCCTAATAGATGAAGCGCCAAAAGTTTGTGTGCGCCATTAGGGTTAGTTGGAATGCCAACTTCTTGGGGTCGTAACTTTGACACACGATCTTTTTTCGGCGCTTACAATGTCTTATTAGAAATATTTATCCAATGACTACAACTTTGACTACAAAACCCGACTACAAGCAAAGGGTTTGGCCATTTTCCAAAAAAGAACATTGTTTAGGGCCTCAAAACAACTATGAAAGTTCAGGACCAAAAAATTTGCCAAACATAGTAAATTGTGCTAGAAATTAGGAAACTGAAAGGAAATAGTGTTTGGGGAACAAGTGGAATAGGTATGTGGCCACCAATATCCACTTGGATCAATCCTTCATAGACATATAAAGAAGCATTTTTTCTTTACTCACCCAATGCTCCTAATCATGGACTAAGTTTATGAGGGCTTCAGGTTCAAATACAATGGGTCAAGAATTTGTCCCTTCTAG
Source organism: Pinus taeda (assembly GCA_000404065.3). Taxonomy (NCBI): domain Eukaryota; kingdom Viridiplantae; phylum Streptophyta; class Pinopsida; order Pinales; family Pinaceae; genus Pinus; species Pinus taeda. The sequence goes on along the minus strand of APFE031326731.1, from coordinate 54,177 downwards.
CAATGTTTGAATCTTAAAATTCCAATTCACATAATTGGACCTGTCTAAAATGTTTGCTTCATTTATAAGATTTCTCCAAATAATTAGCCATTGAGAACACCATAAAAATATCCCCCAACTTTTAAAAATGTAATCATAGGTTCCTTCATCTTAGCAAGGCTTGGAGCAACAACTCAAATTCGACCATAATTAATGAGAATAGAAAACAACTATAACAATCTCCTTATGCTCCAATTTCCACATATTTGGTTCAAAAGTAATAACAATGTTTGAATTGCTAAAATTAATTTCCAAATATATAAATTCTTGTCAATTTATGTCAGCGAGGAAAATCAAAAGTAATATTAGATGTTTAGTGACTAATAAAAATAACACAATAGTAACTTGAGATATTATGAAATCACATCAAAACACCATAGAAGCTAGAGATATCACTAAGATGATATCAATATCACAAAATGAAATGCTTCAGAAAGAAATCTAACATTTGACATGGGTGCATCACAATATAGGAACATCGAGGAAACAATAAAAAAAAAGTGCCAGTACAACAACTCCTTTGCAAGTTGGCTCATCCAAGCCTAACAAAGAAGATGTAGGACTAGCTGATGAGAGATAACTAAATTATCTTGGATTCCAAACTTGGTCATTGATCACTATTCGAACAACAACTCCTCTACAGGTTGCTAGTTTGTGGCTCCTATATAATGATGCTCAACTTGACTAATAAATCTTCTACATGGATTCTATGCATTCATGACTAATGACTCAATCAACCGTTTTGTTTATCTATTACTTTTCCTTTGTACACTTCTACCTCATATGGATAGCACAGATCTCACATTTAAAAGTTACTTTTTTTTTTCTATGAAATATATTTTAGTTTTAATGGCAGTGACTAATATATTATTAACTTTTTTTTTACAACAATGACTCCGTACAATGATTCTCTTTTGTGCATTTCCCTAATACTCTCACAATATTTATTAATGTCTTATGTGATCTTCTGCTCTTATAACATAGTTTCTTTAATACTAATACAAAACAAAAATATGGAAATGGTGAAAAATAGACCGATAAATATAAAATAGTAGAAGTAGTGAGATGCTACTCACAGTTAAGACAAATGCTCCCACAGAGATTTTCCACATTGTCAGTCACATTCATCATACCAACATCCACTAACATTTATAAAAATACATTATATGTAAACAAATTACTAAAGTATAAGGTCTGAAAAACAATCAATCGTAACAAATTCTACATAATAAATAACAAAACTTTATAATATTCATTTCTAAAATTTCTCTGATATTAATGTATTTGAATATTCAACTTTGCTGACAATGGAAAAATATATGAAAATTTTAAGAAATACCTACTTTTCAAGTGGATGCTCTTGAAATGACGAGGGAGTTTCACGAGTTTGGTTGACAATGGGCGGATTGTACACCGACACATATATATATGAGATATTTTATATTATTCTTAAATTTGATATTTTAAAAAATATGTGTATCATGATATTTATTAAGTTATTTTATGTATGATGAGTTTCTTTTAAAACTGTATTTTGGTTTTTTATTTTTAATTATTATTTAAACAATGTATTATATATTTTTGTTAATTTTTTTAATTTTTTATTATATGTTTTGTGTAATGTTTAAATAAAAATTAAAATATGGTTAAGTAATATTATCAAGATATATAGTTTATTTATTTCAAAAAATCAAATATATTCCATTGTTTTTATTTTATTACCAAATTAATTAAAGGATTGTAATTATTGATAATTATTATTTATGTAATTTAAAATATTTTAAAAATTATTGAATTATTTTTGAAATGCTCAAATTACTTCAAATTTATTAAGTATAATTTATTTTGAAGAGGAACAATAATTCTCAATTTTCAACATAATGATATGGAGTGAAAGAATATCTTATAAACAATAAAATAGGTTTGAAACTATTTTTACATAGTAAATTTGGACGATTCTAACATTTCAAACAATAATAATATATAGGTCATGCATTTTGAAAAACAATTATAATCTTTCAGTAAGTAGAAAATATGGAGCTCTCCCATGGGCACCCTAACACCCAACACTTGAAATGATTAAATAAAGTTGCAGTTATATTGAAGTATGAATGCATTAAACACATCGTAGCATGGGTAATCACATATTTGAGATTCTATATCCAATAACAAAATAGATCTTTTTTATGATCAAACTAATAAATAAATCCATTCTATAAAAACCTAGATCTATTGTAGGTATACTAACACTAAAGAAATTACATGAAAACTATTTCATCTATATGAACCAGAAATGTGAATCTAATATATATATATATATATATAAATGAAAATTAAATAACCTTTCAATTTGATCTAATCTGATTTCATAGGTTGATGGTTTTATATTCATCTACTTGCCCATTGATGTGGCATGCCACAAAAATTTAAAAAATTTAGTGTTCAATATTTAATTTAATAATATTCTAATTAGTATTTTATAATATTTTATATAACATACCAATCACCCATGAGTAGTATGCATATTTCGCAAAAGTCTTAGCTTTGAAACTTCAAACTCTATCATTCAGATTTTAGTTTAAGTCTGCATAGTCCAAGATTACATGTTATAAATAAAAATGAAAGCATGTTTGTTCTGACCATTCTAAAAACAAACTATGGACGAGTCTATGTTTATCTTGAGATATCAAATCTATAGAAACACTAACATATTTTTGAGGAGCCTCATTTAATTTAAGTGTACATAGTCCAAGATTGAAACTTCAAACTCTATCATTCAGATTTTAGTTTAAATGTGAATAGTCCAAAATTACATGTTATAAATGAAAATGAAAGCAAATTCTTACCATTCTAAAAACAACCGATGAATAAGTCTATGTTTATCTTGAGATATCAAATCTATGGAAACACTAACATACTTTTTAGGAGTCTCATTTAGAGATTTTAGTATAATGAGTATCCGATAGTGTAATGCTAATGCTTATCTAAAAGTCTCAGAAAAGTTCCAGATCCGAGGGCTGTGATCTGGAATCACTGATGTAGAGCCATAGAGAATGTCGTTTCTGTAATTCGCAATATAGGTAAAGTCCAGAAAGGTGGTCACATGCCATGTGTCGTTTCCAGAACTCGCAATTTAGTTAAAAGTCAAGAAACGTGTTCAGAGGGCATGCTTGACAGTGTCGTTTCCAGAACTCACAATGTACGTAAAGTAAAATAAACGTGGTCATATGTCTGTTTGTAAGTGTCTCGTTTTGTTAAATTAAAAGGTGTCCCTTGAAGAATTACTTTGAAATATAAAGTCTATTGGTCATACCTTCCAATAACCCGTAGATAACTAACACTTATTTAATACGAGAATATCAGTACAGGTGTTGTTAGGTGCTGCTGATATCAAAAGCCAAGATCATCCCTGACTATATCCCCATTACACCACATATTAATTTTTGTTTTATGAACATATTTAGAATTGGAGTTGTTTATAATGGGATTTTTTGGAGATTCTGGTGACGGAATCCGGCGAAAGAAATGAGGTTAAATCTTGATTTTTAGCAGTTAAAATGGTTTTTTAACTGCATATTTGGATTCAGCGCCCTGAAAAACCTCTGGGAGCCATTGATTGCGCAGAAAATAGCTATCAAACTTGGGATTCCAATGAATTGCTACCGGATTTTGACCGGAACAATCTGCCGGAAAAGCTTTCAAAAAGTCGCGTTATAGACTACTGCTTTAGAATTTGTACTAATTTGGACTACACTGAACCTGCAATTATTATGAGAAGTAAATTAATAAATATATTTTAAATGGTTTATTTTGGATAAAATTTTATTGTGAGTATTTTAATGAGAAGATGTGGAATAATATATATTTAAAAATAATAAAATATATTTAATTAAAAATATTAATAATAAAAAATATGAATATAAATAAAATATTTTAATTCCAATATTTTACATAATTTGTAAAAAAAATAAAAAGAATAAATAAAAAAAAAATCCAAATATAAAGTAGATATGTAATTTCTTCACTCATAAATATAGAATTGAAGAAATAATATTATAGATATACATAAGTTAATTCATGTTATATCTTTTATTTTAATATTTACAACAAAAAATATTTTATTGTTAACTGTAGGTAAAATATTTTAATATTCATATTAAATAAATGTTGCAGTGCAACTTAGTATTTGCTATAAATAAATTAGGTTAGGCTAAAAATTACATAAAAAATTATAACCTACATTAGTTAAATCTAAATTAATAATAGTCAATAGAGAATCTTAAAGGTTTTTTTAGGCGGGAATTAATAAATTGAGAAGAGAAGTGGATAAAAATTGCTTCCTAAAAAATAAAGACTTACTTGCATAAATTTGGTAGGTTGTAACTATTGATAAAACTACACATTTACACATTTACTACTACATAAATGTTCAAGAAAACATAAATAATGGTGGGAGGTAACTCTTGGTAGGTATATCTATTTACATCTTATTTTTATCCATTTTTAATCTAAAACTTTTTTGAAATTATAGGGGAAAGCAAATGATGGTTTATATGTTATTTACCTAGTATGAATTATTTGCAAAGATTTTATTTTTGGGTGTTTTTTCAATCGAACTCAGAAATAAAAGATCAGTTCAAAAATATCTAAAACGCATGCATTAATATTGCAACCATATCCATAAATCATGGATATATGTGTTCAGAAAGAATAATATAACCAAAATAAATCTATCTTAACTCAGGATCTACCAAGTTAAAAGAGATCAAATGTATTAAAATACAAAATCTTTTAAAATGAAAACATCATTAATTTTACATTAATTTCTTTAAACCCTAATAATATTTATTTTAAGGACTCTAAACAGCAACATTCACTGCTATCCGACTCATGATCATACAGTCCTTCACAGATATCAATTATCACACATCCACTATTGGATTTTTGCCAAAAATTCTTCTCTAAAATTAATATGAATCACAGAAGCTTAAATTTGTTAACTAAATCTTATTTATCTATTTAATTTTTAAATTAAATCAGATGTCTACGTACTTAGTTGGATCTTAGTTGAATCTTGTTTATGTGTTTAATTTTTAAATTAAATCAGATGTCTACTGCAAAGTAGAACGATGTCAGCAACACAACGGTTTAAGAGTTTTAATATGTAAAAGGTTGTTATGATTATTGTTGGTTTGTATCCAGAAATGTAAGTTATTCAGTAGTGATTTCACAAGGAGCAGGCTCTTTTGCTCTTATAATATGCTTCTGAATTTTAAGCAGATTTATTTACCAGAAAAACTAATTCTTAGCCAAATATAAAGAGTTTTAAAGTACAGAGTTTTAAAGCATACTTTAAATTATAAAGATTTCAATTTTTATATAAATCTAAAATACAAATTTCAAAGTATTTTGAAAATTTAGTAAAAAAATCAAATAGTTGGTTTCTATGTTTATTAAAAATAATTTTTAAAATATTATAGTACCAATCAAATCAAATCAATTGAAAATAATTGAATAATTTTTAAAATATTTATATATACGAATCAAATAAATTGAAAATAATTGAATAAATTTCTTTGAAGAATTGATTGATGTAGATTAATTGAAAATAATGTTTCTAAAATTTGATACGTGCATTGGAAATAATTGAATTATATTTTTACAGAACCGTGGATAATGATATAATCCAATCTTGTAAATCCTTTTCAGCGATAAATTTTTCATTTCTTGTAATGTGTTTAAAGAGATTGTTTTATTTTTCGGTTGAGAAAATTGTTACTGGTGAATTTTGGGTAAGAAATTTTTCAATTCGACTCATATGGGTGTGATTTCTCTACTTAACCTTCTAACAGTTTTATTATAAATTTTCAGTTTCATATAAATATATAAAATTAATATGGGTTATATAGAATATATTTTTAAAAGTTTATGTTATAATTTATGAGTATAATTTCATCTTAATATTATAATCTAACTATTGTAATAAAAAAATAAATAAAATATAATATTAATTATATAGTGTTTATATTGTATTAAATAAATATAATATTAATTATATAGGGTTTATATTGTATTTGTAAGTCTGATTAAATAGTATTAATATGTTTTTTTATATTATTAATTTATAGTTAATTAAATTTTATTATTGATGTGGTTTATTTTATAGTTGAATTTAAAGAGTAAAATAAAGAGTTCGTTATATGTGAAAAAGGAAAGAGCTAAAGGACATGTTGGTTTTAAGGGATGTTATTTCAAAATTTCAAAATAATATACTCAATTTCATTGTTGTTTTGTTAATTTAAAAAATATTTTCAATCTTTGTTTAGAACTAACATTTTTTTATGAGGTGAGAACTCTTGTTGTAAGGCTATATGAAAATGTCATTTCCAAGCTTAGGAACACTAAGAAGTGATCCAAAGAAACTAGTTGTAATATAGGAGTCGTGTAAGGTTAATGTCCCCTATCCCCTACTCTTTTTGACATTTACATTCATAAGTTATAATATTGCATGGAAGAAGTTTCTTATATTGGCTTGACTCTTAGAGTGTAACCCCAACTCTTATTCATGTTGATGATCTTTTTTAATGGCATGGAATCTCTTTGACCTCAACAATCATCTAAGAATCTTTAAAGGACTTTTGCTCTAGCATGGTTATGACTATGAACATAGAAAAAACGAAGTTTTTGATAATTAAATCCCCTAAGATCACTTATAACACTTAAATTTATATATGACAATAATAGTTTGCCAAAAGTTCCTTCAAACAAATATTTTGGAATTGATATTCATCGTAAACTTAATTGGAACTACATTGTTGAAAAGAGGAAAAATGTAGGGTGGAAAGCTTATGATATGATTGAAAACAAGTGTAAATTAGCAAATCTTCAGTTGTGTGATTTAATTGAAAAAAAAATAAATCTATTTGATATTCTCGTTACTCTCGTCATCTTATATGGATGTGAAGTTTGTTGATGTATTGTCTCTAGAGAACCTTGGAGAAGGATAGAGAAAATCCAAAAAAAAATATAACTTATGACATTAAGATTAAAAGCAATACACCATGTCAAATCCTCCTCATAGAAGCTAATCTCTCCACCTTTGAGTGCAAAACCATGGTTAGATACTAATGTACAAGAGAAGGATAAGCAACATGGATGACAAGACACCTCGTTAAATTGCTTCCAACTCTAGCCATAACAACCAATGGCTCAAGCCAAGATGGCATCGAGATGCCAAGTCTTACCTAAATTATTATGAAATTTAGAAAGATGTCATCATTCATGATAGTAAAAATATTAAAAATATTATTGCATCTAGATTTAAAATGAATTTGTGGTGTAACAAATATTTTTAAAATAAAAGGAAGTTAAAATACTACAACAAATTGGTTAACCCTAATCTAGAAAATCAAACTAGCACAAAGAAGAAAGCTAACATTGCTATAACATGAACCAATTCCCAAAAAGTACATAGAAAAAATGGGAATTAGACGATTCCCAAAACATTGTGGGATGCAAGAATCTATCATATTTGTGAGACTGTGATCGTAGAATACAAAATACACTTTCTCTTAGTGTGATCCATAAATTGTTGTGGATATTCCACTAGACAGTTCGTCACAACAAACCTGATAAACCTATACTTAAAAAAATATGAAATCCTACAATATTATGGTTTATTCCTCTTTAGATTTTTGGATTTGTATATTAATGTTTATTATGTATGCATGAAAATTAAACTTATTAAAAAAATAGAGAAAAACAAAATAAAATATCTCAAACCACAATTGACACAAGATATATCCTGAGAAACCCTTCCAGGAGAAAATCCAACTAGAAGGTGACGTCATTATGCTCTCTTTCTATGAATAAAAAATGATTGTGAGTACAAATAAGTATGGTTTGTGGCCCATGGCCTGCTAAAATCCACAAATCCTCTTTGTGTGCTTTCTCCCTATCCCTCTTGGCTATGATGTTCATCTATGGAACACATGCACTCGAAAATAATGGAACTCCTTTCCTCCTAGTGGCCCGGTACTGACACAACTTGATAGCCAACTAGTGGTTATGTTTGACTCCCTCAACTCTTAACCCAAGTTAAAATGTGTACTCCCCCAAAGCCTTCTTCATCATGATCACATGGTTAGCCCGTTTTCCATGAGCTATGGGGGTTAACATGGAATCCTCTCGAATTATGGTGGTGAAAACAAGAAGATGAACTTCCGAGTGGCATAACTTTTGTATATGGACTCTAATTGAGGTGATTGTTGCACCACTGGAAAGGTGTTTGTGCGTAGGCTATAGGAAAAAAAGGGTGTCTTGCTAAAGAAGCAATATTTAACCCCAAAAAATATCATTTGATGCTTCAAAATGATCCTAGAATGTTTTCAGACACCAATTTTCCAAACTAGGTTCCACTAATAAAACTAGTCATGTGAGTTGATTCCTCCACTTTTTCCACTCTGAAAGAATAGAGATGGATGAAAAGAAATATAATGATATAATATAGATCACACCTCCCCGACTTGAGATTATTTTGGCCCCGAAAATATTCTATTGAATGAGGTGAGGAAAAAATTTCACCACCTTCTCTTCGGTGTACAACTTATCTTTACCTAGAAGTCATCCTTTCAGCCCAATCTACCAAATGTCATGCTATCCTTGTCTTGTTGGTCTCGACCTCTTCTGTATAAATATATCCTCTGTCAACTCTCCCTAAGAATTTAGTGCTAAATCCTCTTTAGAAGGTAGGACTTGTTCCTCTTCCTCATCTAGCATGGAAGGGTCATAGAGTTTCATATTATCTACATTCACCACTGAGTAAATGCACATGTATGGGGGTAGAATAAGTCTATAGTTGTTATTTGTTAGATTTTATAATTGTTCTATGTTGAATCAATTACTTCGGCCCAATTTGTCTTTTCATTAACAATGTATCCAATTATTAGTAGTATAATCAATCATTAAACATAACTGAAGAAAGAACAATATATGCAATGAAAAAGAATACGCCAGCACAACCATAAGAGACAATAGATTGGTCTAAGACTAGGGGTAAACCCAACAAGGGAAAACCCTTTCAAATCTTCTTCTTTAATAGATCGTCGTAAAAAGATTTCAACAAAGAGTACAATGAGCCCAATACATATGTTTGCAGCAGATAATAACAAATTGGATCTACATATCTATAGATCTGTATAAAAGAAGCGAGTAAAATTAGATCTACCAGATCACTAAAGCCAAGATGTCAAACCCTAGATCTAAACTCTGGTCGCCCTCATTAAAACTATATACATGTGACCAAAACGCCCTGGTCGCTTTCTCATACATTGTACGAGGGTGACTGTGACTGCATGATCACTCTCAGGAAGTCTCTATGTGTGTAACCAATGTGAAATACAACTCAAACCCTGGGTCACTTCCTTACAGTTGTTATGCGAGCGTCCGAGATGGACTAGATGCTCTTAGGACAGCTATCTACGAGTGTCCACGGACTTGAACCTTTCGATCTCCTTTTGAACCTAGAGTCACTCTCACAAGCCTATCTCCCAACATCCAAAGAGCCTTAGTCACTCTCTTTCCCACTTTGTGCCAGTGTCCAGGGACAAAATGCCTTGTTCTATGCTAGTGTCTGAGATCCATAAAACCCTAACCCAGTGCAAACCTTTCACCTGTGATTTTGGACCCTGTGCGAACCCCTTCCGACGAACCTATGTGAGCCAAGACAAAATAGAAGAATAGAAAGATGACTTAATCAATGTGTTGAAATGAACTTAAGGTCACCGCTATTTATAGGCTTTCCTAAGGGTTAACTTGGGGTTAAGGTTGAGCCAAGAAGTTACCCATGTGGTTAGGGCCGAACCATTCCATAATGTATGTATGAATAAAATAATTCAAAACTTAACTTCCACTTAACCAAATTAGGTGATCTTTAGGTCGATTTTGGTCCTCTTGAAAAAAGGAATTTGATGCAAGAATAAAATGGTCATATGAATTGTCCAATGTGGAATTTGACCCTAGTTGCAAAAATTAACACTCCCTCTCAACTAGGAAGAATTCCACCCGCCAATATGAGTGTGTTGATCTTGACACCAACCTACGAAGTTGTTGTAATTCTTTGACTGTCTCTACTCAACTCTATCTGCTGAAACTTTCTTGGATATAAAAGAAGAAGAATGAGGGAGAAATAGCTTCCACCCATATCTATCAATAGGATAGATCATCATATAGGGGAGTAAACCCTCGACCTAAGAGTCTTGTTGGGGAGATTTACCCTCAACTCAGAATCTTATTACCTACCGATCTTCCCAGTAATGAATCTTAGTAGTCATGTGGTAGAACACATGCATCATAATCAAATTGGGTTGTACACCCCCAAGTATGCTCTGAACTCGTTGTCAAACAAGGAGTGGTATTCCTAACAAGCTCAACTTGTGGGTATGATGTCAACTAGGGTATACTCTGCAAAGACCAAATAGCAGAGTAAAACCCTCAACCCTATGGGTAATAGATAAGGGTAATTCCCTATTGTTTAGAGTTCCCTCAACCCCATGATCCCTCTATCTCAATTCCTCATCCTGGGAGCTCAAACATGGTAGGAAGAGTTGGCTTAGTGTCCTCAATCAGTGTTGCCCCTCATCTAGATGGGCTACATCCATCAGTCCAAGCTACTCTCTAAAAACCAAGAACTTTCTCTTTGGTAATGCCTTTGTGAGAATATTTGCAATTTGTTCATCTCTTGATATGTGATGAATCCTAATAGCTTATCTCTGCACCATGTCTCAAATAAAGTGATACCAAATTTTAATATTCTTGGAATTTTCATGGAACACAAGATTCTCTTCCAAATGGATTCCACTCTTGTTGTCATAGTATATCATTGTATTATCTAAGACTTGCTAAAATATCTCTCCAAAGATCTTTCTCAACCAAACTTCTTGGCACCTAGCGATGCTAGATGCAATGTATTATGCTTCGGCAGTGCTCAATGCTATAGAATTTTGTTTTCTGCTCATCCAAGATATCATGGTAGATCCAAGGTTAAAAAAACATCCAGATGTACTTTTCCTATCAATAACATTTATGTCCCAATCAACATCAGTGTATCCATGAAGTTGAAAATTTCTAACATAATCTTTCAGGCCAAGTGTGATCGACCCATGAAAATATCTCAATATGTGTTTGGAAGTTATCTAATGTGTGGGGTGGGGCTTGGACATGAATTGACTCAATGTGTTTACTGCATAGCATATGTCTCGATGAGTGTTCACGAGAAACATCATAGCCCCAATCAGTTTTCTATACTGGGATGGATTTTCTAAGTCTGGTCCTGCAACATCTCCACATAACTTCTTGAAGTTCATTTCCATCGGTCTAACCATGGATTTACATTCAATCATTCCAAATATTTCCAGCAACATTACAACATATTTTCCTTATGAAAGGAAAATATTACTAGGCTTTTGCCACACCTCGACCCAAAAAGTAGTGCATGAGACCAAGGTCTTCCATCTCAAATTCAAAGGCTAGATTCCTCTTACATTTGATCATCAAAGGTTCACTACCTATCAAGAATAGATCGTCAACATATAAAATCAAAATCAATGGCATATCTTGGACTATCTTCAAGTAGAGATTCAGATCAAAATTGCTTCTTGTGAATCTCAATTTCACTAAGTAACTGTCAATGCGTGAATACCAAGCTCAGGGAGCTTGATTCAAACCATACAATGTCTTCTTCAACCTGCAAACATGTGTTCTTCAATCTTCCACTTCAAATCCATGTGGTTGTTCAACATATACCTCTTCCCCATAACAGGCCATGAAGAAATGCATTTTTAACATCCATCTAAAGAAGAGTTCATCCCTAACTCGCAACAAGGGAAACTATAGAATGGATGGTTGTGTATTGAGCCATGGGATAAAATATGTCATCATAATATTCTCCCTCCTTCTAAGAGAAGCCTCGAGCTACAAACCTTGCTTTATATTTCTCAATGTTTCCATCAATTGCATGTTTGATCTTGAATAACCATTTTGAAATCACAACATATTTCCCTTTCAATCTAGGTACACCATCCCATACATCATTTTTCGTAATTGATTCAATTCTTCACCCATATCATCCTTCCAAAATTGTTTTTTTACAACTTCTTTGAATGAGGATGGTTCGGCTTGAATCATAGTGCTAATAGCAGCAACATATCCTTGATACCTACATTGTTTCTATCTTTCTTTGAATGATCTATGAATGGGGACATTTCTTTCAGTATCCTGTAAAGTATCACAGAGCCAAAGTGGACTCTTCCTAGAGGAAGGATCACTTGGAGGAGGATCTAGTGGATCCGTAGGCTCTATGGGATAATTAACCATATCGGACTCGGGCACGAACGTGTTGAAGAAAGTGTAAATAGGTTCAGTCTTCATAAACGTAGCTTTGATATTTGTATTTATTCAAGAAAAGAGAAATTATTTTTATGATATTTGTCAATGAGTTTCTTGCTCATTGAAGTAGTATAAGCACATGATTAAGTTCTTCTAAGAATTCAAAGTGTCAATTTATTTATGTAAGACCCTTTGAGGGCAGGTTACACTATGTATAAAATGGTATAAAGGTCAAAGGAATACCTCCAAGAAAATTCAAAGTCTCCTCCTTGCAATGAAGGCCTTCAAGAAGCAAAATAATGAAGAAATAGCCAAGTCGTCCTAAAGACAGTAAGTCGGCCTCATGTCAGCCTAAAGGAGGGGCATTCCTCTATATATAGAGGTTGTCCTCTCCCTCTCAATGTCAAGCAAGCAAGCTATGAAATCAGCGAAGGTAGAAGCAAAGTAAAGTGAAGGAAAAGACAAGTATAAGTGTCTCCAAGCAAAGCGAGGAAGGAAGGAAGTCAAAACGAAGTAAAGGTACTATTTCTAGGGGAGAAAGAAGTCACACGTGTGAGATAGAAGAGGGCATATTGTGGATGTAACATAAGTATCATTTCAGTGCAATATTCGCTAGTGTTTGGGCTAGATATTAGACCTACAAGACCTCCCAAGTCAAGTGAAGAAGTATCTCTCTCTAGCAAAGGTGAAAGGACCCTAATTCTCTAAGGGTACCCTCCACATGTAGGAAAACTAGGGCAACAGAACAACATTACATTCATACACCCATACCTCAAGAAGGATCTCATTTGGTCAACAAAATAAGAAGTCTACTTGAGAAAAGGATAGAAGACGAACATCTCATCTAGAAGGCTCACTCAATGAAGGTCTATCTCTAGACAAGAAAGAGGATGAAGTGTTGGGGAGAAAACTACTATATGGAGGAAGTCTATGTGTTGGGAACAAAGTGAAAAATAGAGGAAGGACTTGACTCGTGCTTGGAGGACATCCTTGTGAACGGTCTAGGGTTTGACATTGATCAATAAGAAGCTTCAATAAGAGAAACTTACCAAAGAGTTTTCCTCTCTAAGAAAGAGAGATTTTGGCCTTCGTAGAGAGCTAACATCTACGTTCTTTTCTTTATGTTTTTGGTAGAAATTTTATGAAACACACACACACTAATAATAAGAAGAATATCGAGCTAAGATAATTGTAAAAGTGCTTCACAAATTATTATCAAGTTAAGAAGAATCACACTACACCTAATTGCCCTAAATTCTTCAACATGGCATCAGAGGTAAGGTGACACATCAAGGAAAGGGAAACTCAAGAATTGATGTAGGAGCATATAGCTCAGCAATTTCATTATATTCTAGTTAACTTAGGGAGTCTTGTGTTTTCAAGGAAGTTGGATTCCTATGTATGTAATCATTAATGTTTTGAGTGATTAGAATAGGAATTAATTAGATATTGTGAGGATATTTGTAAATGCTCTTGAATGTAGGAGAACATGAGTGATTAGTGAGGATTGAGAGAGTTAGAAATCAATTTAAGTCTTAGACTAGGAAGTGGCTTCATGATTCGTGGAAATAGAGAGGATTCTTAGGGATTAACTGGAGTTAAAAGCGGGCTTAGAGGATGTTCAGAATTTAGTTCAGCAGATTAAGGATCTGAACCAGAATTAGTTCAACAAAACCTTTTGTATAAATATAAGCCTAAAAGGCATAGAGAGTAGTAGATAGGAGTCAGTCAGAGTTAGAGAGTCAGTCAATTAAGCCTACGGTAGGAGAAGAAAGGTCACTGATATAGAAGATTAGGCCCAGGAAGAAATTTCTGTGTAAATGTTTGTTTATTAATACAGATAACTCAATTCTGAGTTTATATTATGTGTACTATGTAATTGAATTATAGATTGTGTCTTTGATTAGAGTCATTCTGCGTAACTTAAGTTGCAGGTGTGCATAATCTGAAAGAGAGAGGACAATACTCAGAGGAGTATTGTGGTGATCAGACAGTGTTGAAGTCTGATCAAAGCTCAGGAGTCAAGCAGAACAAAGTTCAGAAGGAGATTGAGATCAGAACAAGTGAAGATCGTAAGGCGAAGGCAAATACACTAGCAGAAAGCTGAATGGGCTATTACACAGTAAGAAGCCAAAGAACGTAACAGTGCACAAGAGCCATTGGATCAGTTAGATCAACGGATGAAGGTTGTGTGCAATAAACGGATAAGATTAAGTCGCGTAAATAAAGTAAAGAAGTTGAATGATGGAGATTAAACCCACGTGTTAGCGAAAGGACAGAGCGGTATTCACAAGGGGTAAACAGTTTCTCGCACACCCTAAAGGTGGTAAATGGTATTTCTGAATTCTACGTGATTAGCTTTATAGGCTTACATGTAGCACATGGTGGGAAGAGAAAACAACTTTTCTCACGTGCTTTCAGAGTACTAACAGTCGTGCAGGTTTTCTGTGCGATATTGCATGACAACTGTTGGATCGAATGGGGTTAATTAACGGTGGATATATTCCGAGCTTGTTGGCGAGAAAACACGTGATAGTTGTTGGATCGGAGAGACAGATCAATGGTGGAGATCAACTAAGCTTGTTGGCAATTGGGTGACGCGATAACCGTCGAATCAAGGAATGAGATAGATGGTGGAGATTTGAGTGCAGGTTGAGCATTGATATCTGTTCAAAGGGTTGTAGAATGGCGGAAAGGTAAGGTTAAGTGTGGTTTATGAAGTATTTCTGTTATATGGGCATTATAACAGAAATAAGTTGAATTAATATATTATGGATTAATTTGAGTTTAACCAAATTGTGAAGACCATATTATGGATAGAATGTGCGGGTAATAATAATTAACCAAAGGTTAAGAAGGTTTTATAAGGTTCTGCTCAAAGGTTTAAAGAGGAATTTTCGTAAGTATGGAATTTTAGCATTCCTGGGACATGTACACATGTATATGACATGCAATTTTACTTGCATATTGTGGGTATATGCAGCTTAGGCTACATCATCAGGTATTTGCAGCTTAGGCTAGCATCATTTGGTATCAGAGCAAAACAAGGAAATTCTGTGTGTAAGAATTCTTTGAGGAAACTTAGAACAGAGTTACATTTTGAAGATGTGTATGCAGGCAAGAGGAGATCATATTTTTAATCTCACAAACAGTAGGCACACAGAGATATAGTATAGAAAAATTTGTAGATGCAAAGGAAGAAAAGAACAATACATTCAAAATGCAGGTGAATGGTAGAACAAGATCATATAGAGGTCTTGAAGGTAGTGGCATAAGAAGGTGAGAATATTGCAGCAACCTAGAGCAAGGAGTGCTCAATTGGTTCCAGAGGAGAGAACCAAAGAGATGTCAAAAGACTGAGCTCTGAGGAGAGAAGCTTAGTGAGGCATGTGTAGCAAGAAGGAGACTTGTTACTGTAGAGGTTTTGTTGTAGCTCACAGAAAGATCACAAAGGAAATTCCACAGAGGATGTGGGTATAATTGCTAAGGGATGAAGAAGTTGGTAAGGATTTCTGAGTGAAAGAAGAGGTGGTCATAACCTTGTATTTCATTGTTGAAAGTTTTTTAATTAAAAGGTGCAGATGAGTTGAAGCCTAGAAGGAGCAGAGAGAAGTGCTCAAAGAGGTTCAAGAGAATAGAGAACCAAGTGCTTACCAAAAGACCAAGTACAGAGGAGAGCTTGGTGAGGTAAGTGGAAATAGGGAGGACTTGATGTTGCAGAGGCTCATAGTAAGTGAGTAAGGAACTCATGAAGATAGAGAAGAAGATGACTATTGATAGTCATAACAGGGATAACAAAGGTTCTAAGGAAGACCACAGTAGAAGAAAAGTGAAGAAGGAAGATGCCAAGGCAAATGGCAAGAGAATGAGCCAAGAGAAGCGTGATAAGGAGATTTTTGAGTTAAAAGAAAAACTCATTGTATTAAGGATGATACTAGAGGAAGACCAAAGACAAGGTTGGGCCTTGAGGAAAAAAACAATGAAGTGGTCTAAGTTACAGAGAAGGCTACAATAGAAGCAAGTGAAGTGCCTAGTGGAAGAACTCAGAGAAGTTGATTTGAGAATGGAAGTTTCCATTTGTGAAACATAATAGGGTGAAGTTCTGGGTGAAGATGAAGACTGGAGATCTGTGGAAGATCTTATGAATCATATGAAGGATTCAAGACAGTAAGGAGATATGATGACTAAAGAATCAAGTGAGACCTCAAGGTCTTATGTTTTTAAAACTAATAGTTTTTCTGTGAATGCAGGTATGGTACTAAACAAGGTATTTGTTGCTATAGAGACAACTAATGACCATTGTTATGATCAAGAAGTCTTTTGTGAACCTAAAGTAAATTGGGATGATTGTTTTTCATTCCATGAAGTTGAATTTGCAGCTTATTTAGAGACGGAATATCATGATCTTATTATGATGAAGAATGAAGGGATATTGTCTCATAGAGGTAAACTAATGAATTTGAATAATGTCAAATGCGAGAGAATATTAATGCAGATGATGGGGCAAGGATAGCTCTTGAAGAAGGTTTACAGAGAGACGGCAAGACAAAATGCATTGAAGAATAAGGACATCTACTGAAATATGTTAAGAAAGCTATGCAAAAGATTTAGCAAAGGGAGAAAGGACATTTGATGATTTGTCAATAGCGAAGGAAGGTATGGAGAATTGTGTGAAATTTCCAAATTCTACTCAAATTGAAATTATTGATTTATACAGAAAAATAGACTTTCAAAGAAGGGAGTTGGAAAACCAGCGGATGTATACTCAGGATAAATTGCTGAAAAAGGAAGACAAAGAAATTTTCATGAATGACAATCATAAGGAAAAGGCGATGGTAATAAAAGTTTAGAAAATTGACATTACAGAAGAAGGAGTTCATTATTGTGAACAAGCACAGGGAGATATCATTGAAACAGATGATATGAAAGAGAGTTTAAATCAACATACTGATGTGTTGACAAAGGAAGTGAAGGAAAACTCAGAGCAGTATATTGAAATGTTGCCAGAGAAGGAAAAGGTAATGAGGCCTTATATTCTTAATTCTAATAATTATTTTATGATTACAGGAATTGATGAAAATGAGACAAACATGTTTCAAGTTGAAGAGACAGTTTGCGAACTGAAGAAGACTGGAAGTTGCTAGGTCATACATACTGATGAGGAAAAAGAAAAGCATGAATATATCATGCTTAATGAATTTAAACTGATTGTTAGAATCAGTCAAGGAAATGAAAGACAATTATTGAGGCTCGTCAAAGAAGACGAAAAAAGTATGCTAGGATTGATGAACATCATAGTGATGTATTCGAGGGGAATCAAGTACAAAGGAAATTGGAGGACTATTTACTTTTTGAAAGTAAATTTACAGATATTGAATAGAGGTTGGTTGGAGAGTCACAAGAGGGTAACAATGAAAGGGAAGCAGTAAGAATCCAACAACTTCAAAGAGAAGATAATAAATAGCAGTTTGAAGATGAGTGGATAGAGTACACCAACAAATGG
Source organism: Pinus taeda (assembly GCA_000404065.3). Taxonomy (NCBI): domain Eukaryota; kingdom Viridiplantae; phylum Streptophyta; class Pinopsida; order Pinales; family Pinaceae; genus Pinus; species Pinus taeda. Next base: position 36,251 of record APFE031326731.1, on the reverse strand, counting down.
CAGAATATGTACCAGACCAAGGATGTGTTGGAGATAGAGATTGAAGAATTATGGAAATTAATGATGAAGCAATCCAGATGGAGTAGATTGACAGTAATAAGAAGAATGATCAATCATAATTTGAAACTGATTGACAATGAGAGGAAGATGAACTAGAAGATAGGAGACATACAACAGCAGCAAAGGTGTAGAGCGTTTGGAAAGTTACAAATTAAAATTTGGGACCCTGGAGGTTTTCTATCAACATATGGAAGAACATGATCAGGAGATCATGATTATTTTAACCTTGGGAGTCTGATGCAAGAGCATACAGCTCAGCAATTTCATTATATTCTAGTTATCTTAGGGGGTCTTGTGTTTTCAAGGAAGTTGGATTCCTATGTATGAAATCATTAATGTTTTGAGTGATTAGAATAGGAATTAATTATATATTGTACTGTAAATTCTCTCGAATGTAGGAGAACATCAGTGATTAGTGAGGATTGAGAGAGTTAGAAATAAATTTAAGTCTTAGACTAGGAAGTGGTTTCATGATTCGTGGAACTAGAGAGGATTCTTAGGGATTAACTGGAGTTAAAAGTCGACTTAGAGGATATTCAGGATTTAGCTCAACATATCAAGGACTTGAACCAGAATTAGTCCAACAGAACCTTTTGTATAAATGTAAGCCTAAAAGGCATATTGAGTCATTAGAGAGTAGTAGATAAGAGTTAGTCAAAGTCAGAGAGTCAGTCAGTTAAGCCTACGTCAGGAGAAGAAAGGCCACTAATATAGAAGATTAGGCCAAGGAAGAAATTCATGTGTAAATGTTTGTTTATTAATACAGATAACTTGATTCTAAGTTTATATGATGTGTATTATGTAATTGAATTATAGATTGTGTGTGATTAGATTAATTCTACGTAACTTAGGTTGCAGGTGTACAAAATCCGAGAGAGAGAGGACAATACTCAGAGGAGTATTGCGATGATCGGATAGTGTTGAAGTCTAATCAAAGCTCAAAAGTCAAGTGGAACAAAGTTCAGAAGGAGAATGAGATGAGAACAAGTGAAGATCGTAAGGTGAAGACAAATAAACAGGCAAAAAGCCAAATGGGCTATTACACAGTAAGAAGCAAAAGAACGTAATAGTGCACAGGAGCCGTTGGATTAGTCAGATCAATGGGCGAAGGTTATGTGTGATAGACGACTAAGATTAAGTCGCGTAAATAAATTCAAGAAGTTGAATGATGGAGATTAAACCCACGTGTTAGTGGAAGGATGAAGCGATATTCACAAGGGGTAAGCAGTTTCTCGCACGCCCTAAAGGTGGTAAATGGTATTTCTAAATTTTACATGATTAGCTTTAGTGGCTGACACGTAGCACATGGTGGAAAGAGAAAACAACTTTTCTCGCGTGCTTTCGAAGTACTAACAGTTGTGAAAGTTTCTATGCGAAATTGCGGGACAACCATTGGATCTAATGGGGTTGATCAACGGTGGATATTTTTCGGGCTTGTTGGCAAACGAATGCACGATAGCCATTTGATCGGAGAGACAGATCTATGGTGGAGATTAGCCAAGCTTACTGGCGATCAGGTGATGCTCGATCCAATAGTGGAGATTTGAGCGTAGGTTGAGCATTGATATATATGCAAAGGGTTGTAGAATGGTGGAAAGGTAAGGTTAAGTGTGGTTTATGAAGTATTTCTATTATATGGGAATTATAATAGAAATAAGTGGAATTAATGTATTATGGGTTAATTTGAGTTTAACCAAAGTCTGAAGACCATAGTATGGATGGCATGCGTGGGTAATAAGAATTAACCAAAGGTTAAGAAGGTTTTATAAGGTTCCACTCAAAGGTTTAAAGAGGAACTTTCCTAAGTGTGGAATTTTAACATTTTTGGGACATGTACACATGTATATGACATGCACTTTTACTTGCACACTATGGGTATATGCGGCTTAGGCTGCATCATCAGGTATTTGTAGCTTAGGATGGCATCAAGAACACTAATGAAGGAAAGGAATCTCCAAGGTTGAAGCATCAAGTCAAATCTACTCAAGGATAATAAGGGATTACAAGAAGGCTACAAATAAAAATGATAATCCTTTTGTACAAAGACACCTACAAAGAAGTGTTACACAAAAATATCGTCACCTTGATTATTTGCAGTCAGTATGGGTCTATCATCACTTGTACTGTCCTCCTAAGCAAGTCTCAGACCTCAGCTCTTCAAAATAAGCTTTGGAAATGAGAGAAAGACATCAAAAAACAATGTAATTCTGGTTCCGCACTTTCTCTCACTTTTGCCTGCGGGCCTGCACCCTTTGTTCATATTACCTGCGTACTTATATGCTCTGTCTGTAAAGGGGAGGATGCGTACCCCTGTGAAAGTCAAAAGGCGTAAGTTTATCCTAAAAAGCTCACTTTTGGGTTAATTCTAGATGTTTCTAGAAGGATTTCGACGTGGATTGTTCGCTCCAAAGTGGTTCATGCATCCCAAAAGAGAAGGAGTTAATCCCTTGTTAGGAGGAGCTATCCCTTTGAAGGAGGATTCTATCCCTTTGAAGGAGGACCTAGTAACTTCCCTCCATTGCACTATAAATTGAGGCATTGGGTTAGTTGCTAGAGAAGTTAGAAACTGATCATTTTTTAGGGTAAATGCTGGTGAAATCAAGACTTCCTAGTTGAGCTTAAGAGGAGAGATCACATACCGTTTTGGCTTCATTGGGGAGTGAGTGAAACTTGTCAAAGTAGAGGAGACTTCTTTTGGACCCTGGGAGGAGCTTGTACAGCGTCAAGGCAAAGGTTGTAAAGTTCTCCTTCTTTTGAATTAATACAATCAGACTCATTTTTCTCAACAAGTATCTCATGTTATTTGTTTCATGGACTCCTTGACTTTCATGTTAAATATGTTTTATGATATTGGCTTTTCAGGTGCTATTTAATTTGTTTGCCTTGTTTGTGTTTGCAGGTTCGCAACAAAGGAGCTCATTTGGATCAAAGGAGCGAGGGCATCCCCAAACTTGCGTTGGACATAAGGTAGGCCTTAAACACACTTGTTTGCCATTATTTATAAAAGCATATTTAGAGAAAGATACTGTCTGGTTGGTTTGCTTGTCATTAGGTCTTCTTTAGATTCTAGGAAGGTCTATCTTGTCCGCAAGATCGACTCATTCCGCGTGACAATGCCAATTCAGACAAAGTCTCCATTGCCAATTTTCCATAGTAAGCCATCCTTGATGATAGAAATAGAATTTAGTATGGCTCTCCAAATCACCGAAATGCCCTTCCTATTCCAAGTTGGGCTTCTAATCCAGTCTATGATAGTCAATGGCCAGATGTATTTGTGAAGAATTACCTCAGCCCAAAGACTATTTTGTTGTAGTAAAAGCCAACTCTGTTTGGCTACCAAGGCCTGAGAAAAAGCTAAAATTAATTTGAGTCCCCAGCCTCCCCACTTCTTAGGAGTCGCTATTTTGGTCCATTTTACCCAGGAAAAATGTTTCCCTCCTTTCTTCTGTTCCAAAGGAATTTATAATAGATTTGTTGAATTCTATGAAGAATCCCTCTTGGAATCCAGGCAAGCAACATCCAGTATACCGGGGTGGCTTCAAGGACTGATTTGAGTAGAGTAAGTCGGATAACCCTATAGAGGAATCTATGACACCAGCAATTTATGGCTTCGAGGACTGATTTGAGTAGAGTAAGTCAGACAACCCTATAGAGGAATCTATGACACCAGCAATTTATTCTCTTCTCCACTTTTATGATGAGCCAGGTCCAGTTAGCAATCTTATAACCATCTGGTTTTAGTCTGAAGCCCAAATATTTCAATCCCTCCATCAAATCAGTAGCTTGAAAGGGAAAATTTTGAGTGGCTAACGGAGATTCTTGTAGGGTACATTCAGATAAAGAGATGGTGGATTTTTCTCTGTTGATCTCCATTCCCGTGGCTCTGCAAAAAAGTATTAGAATCTCATTCAATGAAGTTGTGTCCCAGATACTTCCATTCAGGAAAATCAATATGTCATCTACAAAAAGTAGATGTGTCAGGTAGTATTGTTCCATAATTTTTAGACCTTGAAGGCCTCCCCTTCTTCTTTCTGTAGCTATGGGTTTGCTCAACCCTTCCATGACTAATAAGAAAAGGAGTGGAGATAAAGGGCAGCCCTGCCTTATCCCTCTATCAATATTGAAGGTGGGCGATGCTGAACCATTAATGAGAATAGCAAAAGAAACAGAGGAGATACAACCCATGATCCAGTTGATGAGAGCAAGGGGAAATCCCATGTGCGTGGTAATCATTTTGATGTACAGCCAATTCACTTTGTCAAAGGCCTTTAACAAATCAATTTTGAGAGTGAGACCCTTGAGATTTTTGAGTTTGATGGAGTGGAGGGCTTCCTGGGCTGTACCTATGGCATCCTGTATATGTCTATGGTGAAGGAAAGCAAATTGCTCCTAAGAGATGTGGTTAGATAATATAGGCTTGATGCGGTTGGTGATGATTTTAGAGATGATTTTGTACAGACAATTACAAAGGGATATAGGCCTAAAGTCATTAAAAGAGGTTGGCGAATCTATCTTAGGAATCAAGGCCAAGTAGGTGAAGTTAATGGGGGGATGGATATGTCCAGTAGTTTTTCTTTCTTCAATGACTGCAAGTAGATCCTGTCCCAGTAACTCCAAGAAAGCCAAATACAACTCCACCGGCCAGCCATCCAGGCCAGGGCTCTTGTCTTTCTTGAACAAATTAAGAGTTCCTTTCAATTCCTCCAAGGTGACCGGTTGATTTAATCCTCTACAGCATCCTGTTCCACAAACCTTGGAAAGTGGCCATCCAAGTTTATGATATTCGGGAGGTTGATGGTTGCCGGAGCTATAAATTGTCTTTTGAAATGTGTAATCCCCAATCTGGCTAATTGTGGGTGGGTAGAAACCCAACCATCGGGCTCACAGGGCATCTGCCAGATAGTGTTGGTAGCCTTTCTTCCATTAGCAAAATTGTGGAAGAAATTTGTATTACCATGTCCCGCTTGAAGCCAGATGGCTCTACTTTTCAATCTCCATTGTTCTTCCTTTTCCAGTAGTATGTTAATCTTTTGGTTCTCCAACGTAACCAGATGTATTTTAGTCTCCTCCGAAGAGAAACCTAGCCCCTATTCATCTGTTAGCTGGGCAATTTGTAATTCAATGTCAACAAGATGTTGTTCATCTCTCAACTTCTTCCTCTTTGACCACTCCTCTGTCAATGTCCTGAGTTTATTTAACCGACTACAGAAGTCCGCAACCGACCTTTGTTCCCTCAGAGGTGGTTGTGCTCTCCAGAATTCAATCACCAGGTTGATGTAGTCAGGATCTTTTAGGTGTCCAGTGAAAAATTTGTAGGGGGAGTGCGGCTTTTTTGATAGGCCGGTGATTTGGAGAAAAATGGGGAGATGATCTGATGATCTCACAGTACCCACCCATTGTCGATATAGAGGGATGTAACGGCTGAGATCTTCATGGATCAAGAACCGATCCAATCTGCAACCCAGGGCAACCTCTCCCGTCCGCCTATTATACCATGTGGGTAGTTTCTTGTTCATAGGAACATCAACTAATTTGCAGGTATCCAGTAGAGTACTCATCTGATCGGAAATAGGGTCGATTTGTGCATGATGTCCCCAGGATTCTTCCATGCCAAAAGAAAAGTTTAGATCCCCTCCAATAATGGTGGTGTTTGAAACAAGATTATGCTCCAACAAATTGTGCCAAAAATCCAATCTGTTTTGATTAGGGGCGTAGATGTTGATCACTTTTAGCTGAAGTCCCAGCTCCCCTACAAATATGTCCATCCCAATAAAACCCATACCGCCCCAAGTGGATATTTGCTTGACTGTTTTTGGATTAATTCCAATTGCGAGACCGCCAGATCTACCAATGGCATCCATGCCCTGGAATATCCAGCTCGGGAGAATAGAGTGTAGGGTATTGGTAATGTTGTCAGTAGTGCCAAGGGTTTCTTGGAGGAAGAGGATGTTACAATACTTATCTTTTAACAGCCTCTTGAGAGCCAATCTCTTTTTGGGGTTGGTTAATCCCCTGCAATTGTAGGAGAGCTAAATCATGGGGAAACATGGGCAATGGGATCACATGCTCTAAGTGCCCTCTCAATGGTGGATTGACGGCCACTCGCTACATCTGCCACTGCTGACTTGATGGCCATTTTGAGCTTGGATGGGCGCCCTTTGGTTGGTTTATGAAGCTTGGTCCTTCCTGGGGATAGGCCCAATCTAAGAAGCGGGGATTTAGGATGAACTCTGGGACGGAGGTTGTATGTATGGGATCCCTGCCCGGAAGGGGAGGAAGTATGAGAAGGGGAGGTGGAAAATTCCCTGAGGGAAGTAGGAGTGGTGGAGAAAGTGGGCGGGGGAGGAGTTAAGGAACAGGGGATGGAAGGAATAGAGAAATGTGCAGATGAGGGGGGATGCAAAGATGTATGCAGAGCATTTAACATAACATCTGAAAAAAGAGCAGCGGATACGGGAAAAGACTCATTACCCGACAGAGAAGTCATCTCCGCTACTGATTTGGAGCGAATCTGAGGAGGTGATGATGGAGATTTTCGCCAATTTCCAGCCTTCTTTGTAGAGCCCACCACAACTTCGGATGGTGCCTCTCCTTGTATCTGTTCCCCGTTATGTTGTTCTTTAGAGTACTGTTGCTTCGTCCCCTTCGAGTTTTTCGTGGTCACCAAAGAGTGCAGAGGGAAATCCTTGTATAGGTGACCCACTTTGTGGCACCTCCTGCAGCAAAATGGGACTCCTTCATAGTCCAAAAGTTGTTTGTGTGAGAAGTGCCTCCTATGAAGAGTAATTTTTTCCTCAAGGCCAGCCCTGGTGTCAACCAAGATCCTTTCCATAGTCATGATTGCTATTTTTTCGAAGGACTTATCATGCTCAAGGTAAGTCCCCAGTGCATCTCCAATACGTTTGAACACCTCAGGGGTCCAAAATTGCATATGTAATCCAGGTAGTCTAACCCAGATTGGTCCTGCTTCGAGCTGTTCACGCTCTGGATTGAAAAGAGGATTCCATCACTTCAATAGAACTGGTGTGAGCTCAATATGCTAGTATCACGATAAAATCCATTCCATATACTCCTCCCTAGGAAAGAGGAGGGCAAACCATCCTCTAGCCAACACCCTAATTACAGGAAGTTCTTTCAGTAGGGAACCCCATATCTCCATTGTTCATTGACACAGTCTCTCCACCGAGTAGTTCTTACCTCTAACACGGCCAACAAGAACTTTCCTCGTCGTGTCCATAGCGTCCGCCATTTGAACGTCTTCTCCAAAGGTCAGGTTGATATCAGTGTCCACTACTGTGAGACACCGACCTTTTTTCAGTTTATCCGAGCGCCTACCTGTAGGGTAATCTTTAAGAAGGTTCCGGCATGGTTCCGAGGATCTATGCTGTGCCGAAAGAGTGGGTTGAGGGTTAGGAATAGGAGAGTTTAAACAGACAGAGTGAATCAGGGAAAGCAGCTTGAGACTGCACGAGCCCGGGTGGAAGTAGGATTGTGCAGGTTGCGGGGGATTGGACGGGCCTGCCTGTGCCAGGGAGATGGAGGGAGGGTGCATAGGCAGGGAGTGCTGTGGGGATAGAGGAGGGGGATGATGCGGGAGATTTGGAAAGGGGGAGTCGAAGGTGGGAGAAGCTTGAAGATAGGATCTGAGAAGATTCAGAGTGGCTGGAGAGAGGGGAGGACATTCCAAGCTGGGAAGGTCCACAACGTTGACAGCGGGGTGCTAGCGCTTGCCAGAAATGGGCGAGTGTAGCTTCGACTATATAGAAACTGTCGTCTGACCCTGTTTATTCTGCCAGAGGCCCTCATCTGGTGCATATTGGTGCGCCCAGATCTCCTGCTCTAGCATGGGGTCCTCCTCGTAATCCACGAGGTCTTCTTCCACCAATTTAGCCGATAGTGATACCTGACCTCCTTGTTACCTGGGGGAGGCAGACTGTAATGTTGAACGGGGTTTAGGCCAAAAACAACAGGCAATACCACGCAACTGTCAAGAGAAATCCACCGACAAGCTCGACTGTAGAGGGCATAAACCATTAAAAAACAAAACCGCGGTTAGACCCGCAAGGATAAACCTGCTACCATGTCTGCATGAAGCTCACTGTTAGCAGAAAACTTAGTTTTGTAACCTGTAACCCTAGGGTTCCGCCATCTTTTCATGTCTATCAGTTATAGTGAAGCCTAACACTGTTTTTTTCAAAGGACCAAGAGGTAAGTATCTAAAGATTCTAAAAACTTGGATTAAAATGCTATTGTGAGAGAAATGGGTTATGCCTCTAAATTGATGTTTAGAAGAGGCTTGACGAGAGCTACCTGAAGTGGAAAATATTAGATATCATTTTTGGGATTCAATTGTGTTAAGTAAGTCATTCACGTATGACCATTTCCATGAGAGGTAGTCGTAATTGACTAATTTCTCATGATTTTTGAATAGTTCACTTAGCACTCATTGAATCGAGTGATGTTCACAGGGGTGAAGAAGTGGGATTGAAACTAGTGAAATGAATCACATAGCATCAATCATCACTTCCGGGGCTTGCACCCAGTAACCAGGACTTCCAGGGAGGTCACCCATCCTAGATCACCTCTGGCTCAAGCGCGCTTAACTATGGAGTTTTCCCCACAATCAAGCCCACTTAGCTTGCTACCCCATTTGCAAAACCTTAGCAAGTATTGTGCCTCATGAACCATTCAAGTAGAGATCCCTTCACTCTTTTTGAGTTTAAGTATTAGGGGGTTTACGCAATGCATTATATTAGATATCATTTTTGGGATTCAACTGCGTTAAGTAAGTCATTCACGTATGGCCATTTCCATGAGAGGTAGTCGTAATTGACTAATTTCTCATGATTTTTGAATAGTTCACTTAGCACTCATTGCATCGGGTGATGCTCACAGGGGTGAAGAAGTGGGATTGAAACTAGTGAAATGAATCACATAGCGTCAATCATCACTTACGGGGCTTGCACCCAGTAACCAGGACTTCCCGAGAGGTCACCCATCCCAGATCGCCTCTGGCTCAAGTGCGCTTAACTGTGGAGTTTTCCCCACATTCAAGCTCACTTAGCTTGCTACCCCATTTGCAAAACCTTAGCAAGTATTGTGCCTCATGAACCATTCAAATAGAGATCCCTTCACTCTTTTTGAATTTAAGTATTAGGGGGTTTACACAGTGCATTATATTAGACATCATTTTTGGGATTCAAATGCATTAAGTAAGTTATTCACGTACGACCATTTCCATCAGAGGTAGTCGTAACTAACTAATTTCTCATGATTTTTTAATAGTTCACTTATAGCAAGCTAAGTGTGCTTGATTGTGGGGAAAACTCCACTGTTAAGCGCGCTTGAGCCAGAGGCAATCTGGGATGGGTGACCTCCCGGGAAGTCTTGGTTACCGAGTGCAAGCTCTGGAAGTGATGATTGACGCTATGTGATTCATTTCACTAGTTTCAATCCCACTTCTTCACCCTTGTGAGCATCACCCAATGCAATTTGTGCTAAGTGAACTATTCAAAAATCATGAGAAATTAGTCAGTTACGACTACCTCTCATGGAAATGGTTATACGTGAATGACTTACTTAACACAATTGAATCCCAAAAATGATATCTAATATAATGCACTGCGTAAACCCCCTAATACTTAAGTGGAAAATAGTTCAAAAAAGATCTAGATACAATTGTTGAGTACAGTCCTCTGTTGGGAGCATATGATAGCGAAGAAGAAAGTAATAGTCCGAAGATGCCCAGAGGTGTGCCGTAGTCAGTAGATCAGGGCACTGTGGGAATACCACATCCATCCACTCCACCTCCACCATCACCTCCACCTCACACACCTACGCCTCCACCTCTGCTATTTAGTATGGCGAACACTATGAAGATGCCTATATTCAGGGGTCTGGGGATAGAAGACCCTAATCAATTCTAGTTTGTAGCAGATGCTGTGTGGAAATCACAGCAGATAACAGATGACGATATGAAGAAAGTGTAGCTGGTCACAACATTGCAAGATAGGGGGATGACTTGGTATATTAAGTACAATATGACTAAGCCAACTACGTCATTGAAAGACACAAAAGATGCGTTGAATAATGAATTCAGAAAGCCAAAATCTCAAGCCTATTATGTGATTGAACTCAAAGAAATTAAGCAGAAGGTGAATGAATCTACATGGGATATCAATCAAACGCTGAAATGTTCACTACAACAGGCTAATCTACATATTTTAGATGAGAAACATAAGGACTGGTATATTGCTACGTATTTGCCTCATTTGAGATTACCATTGTCATAGCAGAAACTTGGATTGTAAGCTGAAGCGTTGGAAATTGCTATGAAGCTGGAGGCTTCACCAATTCGGGATACCAATCTGGGAGTGCAACATATTTAGATGAAGCTAGCTAGCTTGCATATGGAGTTGCAAGATCTCAAAAAGGGAAAAGAGGTAAAAAATGAGACCCGTTTTGAAGTATGGTGCTTAAAGTGAAAAGGAAATGGTCATGACAAGGATCATTGCCCAGTATATCAGAACTATCTAATTGGGGGAGGTCCTAACCCCCTGAAGCCAAAAACTTTCACTCAATCAAGTAATGGTGTAATGCCCCAGTGCGCTATCTACCAAATAACAAGAAAACACTCAACTAACAATTGCCATTTGTTGCAGCATTTCATACAGACTCTCCAACAACTATTATGCAATTTTTGTAAGTTTGTAGGCCATGATGAGCATAATTATCGAAGCTATGAGTTAATGACGGACAAAACTCTAACATATAGAGTATAGGCTGAGACACGTCCATAGCAAGATCAAGCCGCACCTACGACACACGAGGATTCCATGGACGAGGGGGAGAATCTGGAAGAGGTCGCGAACAAGTTATATGTTATAATTGTGGGGAACCAGGCCACTACGCGTGATATTTTCAAAACTAGACACACCCCTCTTGTCAGTATTGCCGACATTTTGACCATGTAATAGAAGATTGTCTTATACTCATCACAAAAATGAAAGAGAATAAAAACCATCAGCCCACTTAGACCATCTAGATGATTAGGTCAGAACCACACGAGGATGCCCCAAGCGTTAATATAGTTACATGAAGTGGTATAGCTACTGGGGAAGATAAAGGCGCGGGAAACAACCAGAAGAGAATTCGTGGGTGTGATGCAGGAAAGTGTTCCCTCTGTGGACAGAGGCAACCCCTCTAGCCCTAGAGTGGGTCTAGTCACAAACAAGGACAGATCAACAATAGCTTTCCTTAAATAGTTAAAGTTAGAGGCCTACCTCAATCGGTGGTCGATGGAGTTCCATTGCGCTGCTCCAGCTTCCACTTCCTTCTCCTCATTGAGTGATCAACCTAAAACAAAGCAAAAGAAATACAACAAAGCATGTAACTGGAAACAACAATGAACTATTTACTCACAAAGTCAAGAAGTCATGAGCTATCAAGTACATTACATACAAGACATAGGAAAACATCATTGATTGCATTAATAATGAAATATGAGTCACCTTACAACCAAAGTCTTGATGTCACAAGCCCTCTCAGAAGGGTCCAGCCAGCGTGTTCTTCAAGCATTCACTCTTTGAAGATGGAACTCCCAACATACAAGAGCTCTCTCACCCATAAGCTTTACACAAGATTAAGGGCACTTCACAACCTTCCACAAGCTATCAACAACCCCACACTTGCCACACTCTCACCAGCTATCTAGCAAACTCACAAAACACTAATAGCACTGGTCAACTAGCCAACTATCAGGAACTAGCAATGCATAGCAATGGTGAGAGTTTAAATAGGAGAAGGAGTCTCCATGAAAGGTGGAAGAGAGAGATTATCATCAAGGAAGGTAGCACAATTGATGGAACTACCACACCAAGGAAGGAAGGGCGACATAAACTAGGCCAACAACCAGGTTTGGAGTCATGGAAGGCCGACTGTTGGAGCAAATTCGCCCAATCTGGATCATCGCGGGCACATAACTAAGCTTCAGCGCTGACATCGCAAGTGACCAATGCAGCTAGTCAGATCATCACCAAAGGAAACACATAGCCCCACGCTGGTGCTTAAAATCGGGCCATCGTGGGAATTAGATGTACTTCTACACTGGCAGTGCGAATAGACTATTCATACGCACCTTTCATTGCATTTATTAAGCCTATAGCTGTGATGAAGCGGATAACTTAGGAAAAATGGGTCAATTGGCAGCATAGGAGAGCATTTGTCTGTCATGAACATGTTTGACTTGGACACAGGACACAATGAGAAGACCCGAAGTGAAAGCGGTGATAAATTACTGTGTAACAGATGCCCCCTAAAGTATGAAGCCCGAGAGAGTGGGAGGGGTGAAATGCTTTACAAAACTGATTGAGCTGGAGCACCATCTAGAAGGACCTGTATGCAAGTCGAACTGATATCTCTGAAGGACATGTAGTCTAGGCATTGGCGCAACCATCCAAAAAACATACAAACTAGGTCTGTGGTATGGACGCAGCCACCCAGCTAATGAGACCATGATAATGACAAAGGTGTGGTCGCAGCCATCCATAAAGACTCAGGTATGGTCGCAGCCACCCATCAATGAGTCATGTAATCATGAACCAATCCACACAGCCTGAACGTGTGTGATCTGAGCTCGGGGTCTTGAACCCAACCAATCATAGTACAAATTCTAACATGCGAATAGATGTGCTGAGGTCGAGCATGATAGAAAGTCACTTGATTACCGGTCAATGATGGAAACCATTAACAAGCGCGGGAGAAACCACCTATAATGCCAATGGTTCTCAAGGTACTAACTAGCATAATCCACGGAGTGTGAAAAAAAAGCCGAAGTCGAACACTCGTGGAATCACCCAATCGACGACCAATGATGAAAGTCGACCGACCGTCAGGTGAGAAGAACTTGCCATTGAGGCATGCAAGCTCTAAGGTACCAAAGGGATCTCTGGATCAATCTCCTGGATAATGAGCTGATGTCGATAGGAGATGACCTGTCGCAGGAGGTCCATAATGTTTCCCTCATCAACGACATGAGACAAGGAACGAGTGGTAGATGGTGAAACAGAGTACCAGAGAAAAAGGCAAGGATGTAAACTGCAGAAGGATTATACTCTTGAACATGTCGGCGACACGACTTCAGATGGTGGCAGCATTTAGGTACCAAAGGATCAGAGGCTTGATGGAGACAACATGGATCAAATGGAATGAGGCTAAATGACAACCCAAACTCGCGGAAGGCCAAATGATGATGTATGGATGTCCCAACCCGACAAGAAGCGGAAGTGTCGATGTTCAAGAGTGATTAGCTACCATAGACAATCAACGATGTTTTCCAAATTTTCCCACACCATTATTGGCAAGTACCCCAATTATTTTAGAAAATAAGCTTGAAGGGGATAGCATATGCTTGTGATATAAGTTCGACCGTCGGTTGAATCCAACCTAGTAATAGTTTAACGAGCCTTAGGGAGGAGAAACTCGAGTCTCGTCATGGTGACGATTCCAATGTCGTCAGGGATTAACGAGTCCGACATAGGTAAAACTCAGAGTCTTTTTCACATTTAGAGAGTTTGAAAAAGACACGGAAAAGAAAACTCCAGGGGGTTCCTTTTTCGTAGATTTGTGTCTCTCTAGCCCGAAAAAGTATAAAATGATACTCGAAAGAACCACCCGACCACTACGATCGAGTACTTTTCATGCTTAGTGACTTCGACATGAAAAGTAGAAAAGCGACCGAAATCACGTCGTTTTGTAACCAATAACGAGCTTGAAATGACAAAGGCCCGACAATCTTTTCGTTTTTAGATGGTCGGAAAAGAGCTTAAAGGCGACCGCCTCTTATTTGCTTTTAACGAGTCAAGAGGAACAACTCAGTTATCTTTTCATTTTTCAAGTCAGAAAAGAGCTTAAAGACAACTTCATGGATCAAGTGTACACGAAACTCCACTACCTGTAGCTTTGCACGAAACACGTCGCACGTAAACCCATTCAATATAAAATGAAAAATATAATTAAAAACATAGTTAAAAAAACAAATTTTAACTTAACCATGTGATAAAAATGAGAAAAAACCCACATTTATAAAATATAATTTTTTAATTTCCAATAATTACTATAAAAAGGGGTTAATCCATCCATTTTTACCATTGTTACTATTCATTCCACTGTGGAGCATTTTGGAGCACCAAAGTTGGTGAGCTAATTTCAACCCCGTTCATCCATCGTTCACCCCGAAGCTCCGTCCAGGTAGATAGACTTCTTCCTGCGCTTCAATTCAATACCTTTTTCATGCATTTTGACCGTTAAATGTGTTAGTTTAGGCGGATTTTTGGGATCAGGCTCTGTCGCTCGATCATCGCGGGTATACCCCTCGGGTCCGCGATGGCCGAAAAAATTCACACATAACGCGCTCCAATCATCGTGGAAAAGTGATATGCTTCCACAATTACCGCGAAAAAATAGAACTATCAACCTCGCGTCATCACGTCTATTTTAAAAACAGAGACGATGACGACGCGAAATCATATTTTTATGCAAATTACGCGTTGAATTTTGCAAAAGAAGTGCTAATTCATTTTTTTTGTCACGCAGGCTATAATGGCGTTTGTCTGGCAAGAACGAATGCATGATGATAATGATATTCAAGATTTTGCCGATGTGGGGTGCCGAAATGCATTACGAGCATGTGGATTGCTCAAATTCTTCCTCACTTCGCACCTTCGGTCACAACCTGATTTACTGGAGCTACTGATCCGGGCCTGGAATCCCACAGATGGGAAATTCATCATCCGAGGCTGGAACATCGAGTTTGATGCTACAGGCAAATATTTTTTGGCTGGGCTGTCAGGTCGTGGCGAGAGGCCCCTTCTAGAGCGGCAATGACCTGGGGGTGATTCTCTGGAGACGTTGATGGCGCAAGTGTGCCCAGGGGCACGCAAAACCAAAAGCGGGAAGGTGGCAATCCCGACAGTGGAGGACATAGTCCTTCATGCTATGTTATTCATGGTGACACGGGTAGTGGGCTCCCAAGCCCAACACGAGGTTTCGAAGACCCATCTCCGGCTGGCTCTCGAATGTCTCAATCAACCATGTTTAACTGGGCAGACACAGTGACGACGAATATAAAGAGGCAACTTACCAGTTGCCAACGAGGGGAGACAAAGCAGTTTGGTTATGGGTCCATCTTAGTCCCGCTCATGCTGGAGCGGGTGCCGGCATTGCAGTTGCAGGGCATGGATTTGGATTTTCCCAGATCACGTGAGACCAGGGGTACAAGATGGGCACACGTCATGCCACGAGGAGGTGGTGGACGACCAGTGTCGTGGGGGGCACTGTTTCAAGAGTGGCTGGAGTGCCAAGTGATCTTCGTCAAGGATTGGCCATACGCTGGCATGGACTTCCGCGGAGATCCTAACATGCAGCTGCCCGCTGGAGAGCAGTGTGATGATGGTGGTAAGACACTTGATCACATTATTTTTGCATTTTATTTTTTATGATGTTTTTAGATTTTTTCATGTATATGTCGTAATAACGAACACTACGGAATCGCAGATGTGGGACCAGTGAGACCCGTTGGGTTGGATCCAGAGGCATGGAGGGATGCATAGGGCATCAGAGCACTGGCCTTGGCTCCCCCAGAGGATGACGAGATGGAGACATTGGCCCGAAACCTTGAGGGTCTGATGGCGGGGATCCCTGATTACATGGGGGTCGAGGAGGTCCCCGTAGCATTGCAGATTCACACAGTAGGAGTGAAACCCAGGGTGCACCGCTTGTTGAGGTGGGTGGCATGAGTGGCGGTGTGCTATAGGGAGCATAACCCACTGCAGTAGACGCCTAAGTTTATTTCTTGCTAATGATTTTTTGAGAGACATGTGTCTCAGATGTGTGGAGAACACAGACTCTTTTTGACACATACACTTACTTTTTGAGCGCCTCGGTGCGCCACACGAGATATATATATATATATATATATATATATTATATATTATATATATATATATATATATATATATATATATATATACATATTCCTATCGTACTTTGTTGTGTTTTTACATGCTTCTTATATGCTATTTTGATTACATGTTACATAAATGTCTATCTAATACATAGTTTGCCAATGCATCAGTTAATGTGTTTAACCTTCGTGGAATGTGTTGATATGTGATGAAATCAAAATTCCTTTCTAACAATTTAACACGTAAATACAGCCTTAAAATCCGATGGTCTCTAACGGAATATCGCCCATTGAGCTGGTGGACAACAAGTTGAGAATCCAGGTTCACAACCAATGTACAAATATCGAGATTAATCGCCTCGGCCAATAACTCAATAACAACACTATACTCATCGACATTGTTTGTGGTACAACCTAGACAAACACCTTGAAGGTCTACCAGTTCACCATGAGGATCATAGATCACCCATGCCGTAGAAGACAGGTTGCGGGTACTGCGGCAGGCACCATTAGCGAAACCAATGTAGGGTGCACCAGACATCTGGACAAGAAGCAAAAAGACACAATAAGTGGCAATCATGCCAACACACCAAGCCAAAACATGAAAACACACACACACACACACACAACACACCTGCTAAACACATCTATGTACAAATTAGAGTGCATGGAATTCACGCATAATATTTTTTCAAGTAAAGCCCATTTTGGGGCTTATCCAGAGGCTTCCCTTCATAATAAATCAGCTCATAGGCCCCTTTCTACAAAACTCACTTTACAATATAAGGCCCGTGCCACATGGGCTCGAATTTGCCTGCCCCCAACTTATCATTTGCTTGATCGTAGAGCAGGAATATCCCTCAACAAAAGAACGAGGATGAACAGTATGATCGAAGTGAGTTTTCACTCTCTTCTTTTGTGCTTCAATAGCTAGAGATGCCAGGCAACGAGTCTTGTCTAGCTGTTCCAGGTAAAGAAGGCGTTCTTCTACCGGAGTAGTGTCGGGGAGTAATTCGACGACTAATTTCAAAGAAGGGATCTCACACTCAATGGGAAGGGTAGCCTCCAGCCCATAAACCAATTAAAAGGGGGTGAAACCAGTGGCATCCTTCAGAGAATTTTGGCATCCAGTTAGACTTATGCATGCCAATGGTGCGTTGAAGCATCGTAACTAGAACCTTGTTGACGGCTTCTACTTGGCCATTGGCCTGAGGATAGTCATGCCGCAAGCCTAGTTGGGTTGTTAGCTCAGTCATCATATGATTATATAAATGCTTGTCATGATCAGTGACGATAGCCTAAGGAACTCCGAACCGTTGGATAACATGATTAAATAAAAATTACGCCGCTTTGTGACCATCTTCAGATAGTGTGGGCATCGCCTCCGCCCATTTTGTGAAGTAATCAATGGCAACGATGATATACCCATGCCCCCTGACCGAGCGAGGGTTACAGGTCATATAATCAATGTCCCATTTTGCAAAAGGGCCGACGGTAACAACAGGGTGCAATGGAGCGGGAGGCGCACACATCTTCCACTCGTAGATTTGGCACTCGTGATAGGAGCGGACGACAAGAATGCAATCCTTAAAGATGGAGGGCCAAAAGTAACCAGCACAGAGGATCTTTTGAGCAGTAGCATATCCGGACATGTGACCACCACCGGCGCCAGAATGGCAATCATTTGAAACTCGCTCAGCTTCCTCGAACATTAAACATCGGCGGAGAACGGAGTCAGCACCGAGATGGTATAGGGTGTCCCCAATAATACGATAGGGCTGAGACTGATGGAAAATTCGTCGCCGAGCATCCTTAGACACATCAGGATGAAAAGAGGATGCCTGCAGATAAACAATGATATCCCCGTACCAGGGATCGAGGGTGTTGATTAAGAACAGGGTTTCATCCGAAATATGGTCCTCTAACCGAGAGGGTGCGGTAAAAGATGGCAAAGAGCAAAGCAACTCAGCAAACACAAGGGATTTCTTAGACTTGGTAGTGGTGAATTCCAAGTCGAACTCTTGGAGGATAACAATCCACTTTGAGTACTTGCCCCCAGCAACTGATGCAACAGGATGTACGTCATTGGGTTGCAATCAGAAACCACTGTCGTAGTGCACAATAAGATATAATGGCGGAAACGTTGGATGGCACAAATGGCAGACAATGCCACCTTCTCAACGTAAGTGTATCAAGATTCCGTATCTAATAGATTGCGGTTGAGATAATAAATGACATGCTCAGTGTCATCGTCATCATCTTGAACGGTTACCATGCCAATAGTGGTATTGGCAGCGACCAGATACATAGTGTAGGCATGATGATAATTAGGAGGACGCAACAATGGAGCAGAAACAAGGAGAACCTTGAGGCGCTCAAAGGACTCTTGAGCAGCGACATCCCAAAGAAAAGGGGTGTCCCGCTTTAATAACCACGTGAAACCTTTGGCCACTTTGGCATAGTTCGGAATGAAGCATCGTAAAAAATTCGCTTTGCCCTGCAAACTCTGCAATTACTGCAAAGAAGTAGGGGGAGGAAGATTCATAATGGCCTCAACTTTAAGTGGATCCAAACGGATGCCCTCTCAAGCGACGATAAACCCGAGAAGTTTGTCGGACTCAATGCAGAAGACACACTTATGTGGATTGAGTCGGATGCGGTAGTGTCGACAGCGGAGAAAGATTTCGAGAAGGTGATTGGAATGGTCTTGACGTTTAGCTGAATGAGCTGGTAGATCATCCATGTAAGGTTGCACAATGTGTCGAATATCATGGAATGCATAAGACATCGCGCGCTGGAAGGTAGCACTAGTGTTTTTTAAACTGAAAGGGAGCTTTCTGTAGGCGAAAGTGCCCCACAGACAGATAAAGGTGGTCTTGTGTTGATCGGTAGGGGCAATATTAATCTGGTTATAACCAGAAAAACCATCCATGAATGAGTACATTTCACTTCCAGCACACTCATCAATGAGTTGGTTAATGAAGGGTGTGGGGTAGTTATCTTTGGGACAGGCTCGATTAATATCACGGTAATCAGCACAGACCCTGATGGTGCCCTGTTTTTTAGTCACAGGGACAATATTGGAGACCCAATTTGTGAGTGGGATGGGGTAGATGAAACCGGCCTTAAGAAGCTTTTCAACTTCCGCTTTGATAGTCGTAGCCTTTTGGGGGTGCACAGGGCGTAAACGCTATCGAACAGGCTTAACACCCGAATATGTGGGTATCTCATGCACCACGATGCTAGGCTCGATGCCGGGCATTTCTTCATAAGACCAAGCAAACACATCACGGAATTTGCGAAAAAGATCAGTATAGAGCTGAATCTCCTTAGGAGTGCAAGTTACTCCAACATAGATGTGCTCGACAATCTCTGGCTTAACAGAGATGTCGATCGGCTGGGTTTGCGTGATGTTTCCCATGTTCCCTTCAGAGGACACTTGATAAACTTGAATGGGTGTCTGAAGGGGTTGCGAGGGGAGACAAGGAGAAAACTGCTCGAGACAGGTAAGCATTTCCCGGTGGGCAAGGAGAAACGAGGAACGATGGTGGTGATCGGACCAAGGGGGTTCCTCGAGAGACATGGTCTCGATAATGGCTTCATTAGAAGGAAATATTTACTTTAAAGTGTATGAAGAAGTGTGCTCTCCAAGCTAAGGGGAATGAGCATACGAGTCGAGAGCTCTGCTCGAAGGAGCAGATTCAGGAGGGGGAGGCGATGCAGAAACAATCTCAACGTAGTTGAGCTCGGTCGGACTCAACGACATCTCATCACCCCAAGATTCTATTTGATCAGTGGGGGGAAGAACCCATGGATCAGAGCGAACGGAAATCATATTAATAGGAGCAACATTCAGGGGTGGGAGTGAAAAAACACCCATAAGGGCAGGATCTTTAAAGAGTCCAGCTCCCACACTTTCCCATGGAATAGAGGTATGCTCCACAAAAGCCACGTTGCCTTCGGAAGAGGAGGCAGAGAAAGACAGCTGGTCTACTGTGACGATCTTCCCCTGATGAGGGAAGCGAATGAAATGAAATAGAGATGAAGCCACGACTCGCATGGCATATGTCTAGCTTCGGCCCAAAAGGAGGTTGTAAGTTAGATTGGCATCAACGACTTCAACTTCCACTTCGACCATCTTCCCTTCCAAAGTAATAGGCAAACGTTGGAGTATACCATAAGGGCAAGACTCTCTCCCATCAAAGGCTTCCAAGTTCATAAGAGACTAGCTCAGAGTCGGAGAACCAATAGCCTTCCAACAAGCAACAAACATTATGAAAGTTGAAGCGCCTTCATCAATGACGGTATGATGAATTGTTTTAGAGTTGATGATGACCTGGATAAGGAAGGAAATTTGGTGAGGCAGTCTCGGTATATGGCTTTCAAGATCAAAAGAAATCAAATCCGAGTCGGCCGGGTCGATGCCACTGATAGCTGATAGAAAGGACTTCCTCTGGGAGGGGTAGCTCTAGAGAACTTCTAGGGCGGACATAGATGATGGAGCCTGGGCTAAGTCCTCAATGATGGTATAGTGCTGAGAAGCACAAGCATTAGGGTTGTAAGAAGATTTCCTGAGTACACCTTTAGGAGGGGGTCGGATGGGCATCTCAGTGCTAGGTCTCTCAATATGCAGTGGACCAGAACTGGATGGAGGAGCGCTAGAAGGAACCTCAGGCTCTTTCCCGATAGGTGACGGATATTCTTTTGCTCGATTACTAATGTGAAAGGGGATTGTCCCAGCCATAAACACTTGAGAACCAAAAGGAGAAGAGGATTGGGATGGATCAGCCACCATTGCGTTTGTTGCGAGGGAAAAGGTCCTTTTAGCACCACAAGAGTCCCAGGAGCACCTTTCAACAAACGACTAACTTCGGACAGTCTTTGGCATAGTGATCCTCATCACAGATAAGGCAAGGATACTTGGGCTTGCGTTTGGTTCCCTCCTCGGGCGGAGGTTTAGTGGAATCCTGCTTCGGTTGATCAGTCTTATTCTTTCCTCTTCCCTTCTTTTTCCCTTTCGAGGCTTTATCCACTGTGGTGGACTGGTCGACATTAACCTCAGAAGTATTACCAGAATTGGATACAGCCTGAGAAGTATTTTCATTCGAAGCATTCGACTTTTGATTCCTAGGGTTCGCGGAAGATTTCTTAGAGGGCGGATTGACAGAACCAATGACACCGTCAACCGATGGTGTTGGTGGGGCTTTGGAAGTTCCAGGCCTTGGGGCACCAGGCAAATAATCATATAGTGTACCAGACTAGGAATAAACCAAGTCAAGGTACTGAGCACACGTAATAGCCTGCTCTTCAGTTACACATGCCCCCATAGCAATGTCCCATGCTATTGGACCAACGAATGAGGTCGTGAACCATTCGGTCAGGAGCTGATCAGGAATCCAAAACTTAATCAAACGACGACGTCGTCTCCATTCATGGATATGATCAGAGATGTGCATAGCCGTTGTTTGTTTAAGGGATGTCAGGAGATGTGTGCCCATTTCATATTGAATCGACAACTGAAAATGAGTTAAAAATGCCATAGCAAACGAGTTAAAATCCTAAAAAGATCCACGAGCTAACTCAATATACCACTTAGCAGTAGAGCCAGTGAGGGTCCTTTGAAAAATGCGGAGCCGGATTGACTCATCAAGCCACGAATTTGACGAACACCATAGATGATAAGTCATAACGTGGGCTTGGGGGTCTTCTCCAACTTTACCATCGAATTTGGGACAATCACCGAGAATCTTAGTTGGAACCGGTGGCCAATACGGATTATGAAGGATAGGATCGTTGGTCAATTTGGACACATCCGGTAACTCCAACATTGCTAAAAAGGGTAACTGAGGATTAAAGGACATCTGAGGCCATGGGTAGGAGGTAGCACCAAAGTTCCAGCTTGCTGCTTGTTGCCCCAATTGATTCTGTCCGGACGGATTTGGCCCAGGAGGGTTCTGTCCGTAGGGACTTTTTCCATAGGGGTTATAGCTATAACTGGATGGCTTACCCTGGACTTGCCCCCCAGCATTCCATTGATTACCAATTGGCCTGTAGGAGTAACATACAGTTGTTGGTAATTCTGATAAGGACTCACCTGCAGTTGTTGATAATTTTGATACGGGGAAAATTGAGTTTTCCCTTGGGATTGCTGGAAACCATAAGGCAGCTGGGCTCAAAACTGAGCCTGGGGGCCAGACTACGTTTGATAAGCAGTTTGAGATTGAGATCCAACCTGTATTTGAAGACCGGATTGGGTCTGGAGCCTAGACTGGGTTTGAAAACAGGGTGGAGCTTGAGAAGCAACAATCATTTGAGTGCTTGGTTGAGCAGGCCGAGATAGATGTCCTTGAGAGAATTGAGGCTGAGCCACCTGGCCAGAAGGTTGACCTAGTTGAGATTGAGATTGACCCTTTTGCCCAAAAGGTTGAGCCTGCTGGGTATTGGGTTGTCCTTGCACAACTGAGGGCTGTTCTGATGGATCAGATGGCTGAGTAGACTGGACGGTTGGTTGACCTGATTGGATTTGAGGCTGACCAACTTGTCCAGATGGTTGACCAGACTGGACAGTGGGTCAGCCTTGCTATACGTAAGGCTGACCGACCTGCCCAGAAGGGTATCCCTGCTGGACACCAGGTTGACCTGTTGCATGTAAGGTTGTCCTGGATTACCAGAGGGTTGCCCAAGATAAGTAAAAGATGAACCGCCAAAAGCCGAAGGTTGTCCCTGGAAGGGTTGTCCTTGTGGGCCTCCAGGTTGCCCTAGATAAGGTTGTCCATAATACTGCTGCCCATAGGAGGGTTGTGTGTAAGACGACTGACCTTGATAAGGTGGTCCTTGAAAATTCGCAGGGGGTACTTGGCCACCACCATAACTAGTGTTACCCCAAGCAACAGCTAACGGGACTGTGACCTAACTACAGGCTGAGATGGCAAAGGCCCGTGGTGATAAAGGTGAGCTCCTTGAGAATCGTAATAATGAAACGGACCTTACGTGCCCAGGTTCTGAAGAGCATGTAAATGTTGATCGTATCCCCCCCTGTTGGAATGGAACCAGAGAAGGTGGGGCATTAAGTGTAGGATCAACAACTCTGGATGTAGATGCCGATGGGCCACTATTTGCCGATCTAGGGGAAGGTCCAACAACACTGGTCACAACTGAGGATGCAGTGACGACACCAACAACAGGGGCTGAAGAAGCCATACAGATAGTTGGAATAGTTGGGACTGAGGTGACAAACACATTGTGAATTTGAGGAATAAAAGACTCTGAAGTCGAAGTGATGGTATGAGATCATATAGAACTCGTAAGGGAGGTCCTAGAACCCATAACATCCCTCAAAGCCCTATAGAATAAGGGCAGCGTGACACCGAGAGGGGTGACACTGAAGGGTGGAGTTTCCATTGGGATAGGAATTTCACTGCTCATCACAACGGATCCTTCACTCGTAATGGGGGATGTGTCATCCATGTCAAAAGAAGACATTGGGACCGAAACACTAGGAGAATTATCGAGAATATCTTCTTCGGAAGGCTCCCAAATGGGGTTCCAATGAATATCGTAAGCCTCGTCTTCTGGAGCGTGAGAGTTAATCGGTTGGATACTCGGAATAACAGGGAGAGTATCACTACCAACCGGTATCTCAGGAGCAACAGAAGAGGGAGACCCTTGGTCACTTGGAACGAGAGACGGGATCGGTGATTCCGCCAGGATGATTCGATTCAAAAAACCTAGGAAAACTAATAGGAAAGAACCCTACTCAAGCTAACGCACACAAGATCTAACAGGGTAAATGTGAATGTGGCCGAATAAATTTTCAGACACAAGAACACAACTTGACCTTTTCATCTTTAAAGAGTCGAGAAAAGGACCAAAATATGACTCTAGTCGCCTTCGAATGTTTAATGAGCCTGAAGTGACAAGTGCTCAAATGAAACTTTTCTTTTAGTGAGTCTGAAAAGGAGCGAAAGTGACTACTCTGGAGAACTAGGCAAAAGGTTTACCAGACAATCCGTAAAACTGCATATACACCTTGGCAGTCATATGAAAACCAAGGACTTTCCGTATGGCAGTCAATCTTCTCGAATGTTGTGTTCGATGCGTTACAGTTTGTAAGGCGGCAGACACGGCTTCCTATGGATAAAGGATGATAAACCTAGTGGGGTCTCCCAATATATACTCGAAGGTACATGGGAGCACAATTCCGTATTAGACCACTATTGAGTCACAGAAGGAGGAATCACCCAACCTTGAGTGGAAACAAAAGTGACTAGGTTTAACGACACCGGAGCACGTCTTTAGCCTAGACCTCTAAATAGTGTGCATTATGTTCCAATGTGTTGTTAGATTCATTCAGTTCATTTTAGAGTTGATCTTGGATTATGTTTTAGTTTTCATGCCTTACTGTGTGTATACAATAAACCCTAGGATGCAGCTAGAATGAATGAAAAATCCTTTTTCTTCAATGAACACCTACCTACAGGAGGGTAGAGAGATCATTTCCAAACCAAGAAAACCAAGACAACAAAGGCAGTCACTCAATGCATACAGACACCAATTCCTAAAGTGCACGGATACTACTAATGAGAGATCTTATCATTCGCTTTCCAATATGCAAACTTGAAATGAAAATTCACTTTCACTTTCATACTAAATGAATGCAATCTTTTTGATTTTGATGTCTTTAAATCTAGAAGAAACAAATAAGCAACAAGCAAGTGTGGAAAAGCCCGGTTGATCCAAACAATTGTAATCTATGTTCGGTAACGAAAAGAAATCGAATCAATGCTAAAGATTGGTTCAATAACATTCACTAAACAATCAACCAAAAACAGGCTAAGGGGAAGGCTCAATCAAACCAACAAGAAGCCGCAAATGAACCTTGAGCAAACAAGCAACCAAGCTAATAGATTCAAGGAAATTGAAATAATGATCTAGGTCACATAAGCAAAAAAACAAGATTCAATCAACATAACTCACAAGAGAGTGCCTTAACCATGAACAGTGAAAAACAAGTCATCAAGCAAGTGAGAAAAGCAAGGGACCGATAGGACTGATTGACCCAAGAGGCAAAATTGAGAAAATCAATTCTACACCAATCAGCGTGGGTAAGACACAAGCAACAAGCAGTGATAAAGCACTAGCCGCAACAACTAAGCGATGTCAACACGGAAGTACACGACTTTCCCGCGATGGTTCGATTTTCAGAACCGTCGCAACTGTGAGGCGTAATTACGCGATGCACAGGATATTACAAAAGGGTGAGCGCGATGACAGTGCAACTGTTAAAATTAAATCCATAATGATGTTCAAAACAATGACAGGCGAACCAAAACTCCCAAATCAGAAACAACCAATCCTTCAATCAAATAGGGATATTTCCCAGATCAACCCAGGAAACTCAGAGGACTGATAACTAATCCCCAAAACTTCAAAAGAGACCAAATCAAAAAATCAAGACAAGAGCAAACAAAGAAAAAAAGGGGCCAAAAAGTTCCCCAACAGAGTCGCAAATTTGTGAATGCAGGAAAGTGTTCCCTCTGTGGACAGAGGCAACCCCTCTAGCCCTAGAGTGGGTCTAGTCACAAACAAGGACAAATCAACAATAGCTTTCCTTAAACAGTTAAAGTTGGAGGCCTACCTCAACCGGTGGTTGATGGAGTTTCGTTGCGCTGCTCCAGCTTCTGCTTCCTTCTCCTCAATGAGTGATCAACCTAAAACAAAGTAAAAGAAATACAACAAAGCACGTAACCAGAAACAACAATGAACTATTTACTCACAAAGCCAAGAAGTCATGAGATATCAAGTACATTACATACAAGACATAGGAAAAAATCATTGATTGCATTAATAATGAAATAAGAGTCAGCTTACAACCAAAGTCTTGACGTCACAAGCCTTCTCAGAAGGGTCCAACCAACATGTTCTTCAAGCATTCACTCTTTGAAGATGGATCTCCCAACATACAAGAGCTCTCTCACTCATAAGCTTTACACAAGATTAAGGGCACTTCCCAACCTTCCACAAGCTATCAACAATCCCACACTTGCCACACTCACACCAGCTATCTAGCAAACTCACAAAACACTAAAAACACTGCTCAACTAGCCAACTATCTGGAACTAGCAATGCATAGCAATGGTGAGAGTTTAAATAGGAGAAGGAGTCTCCATGAAAGGTGGAAGAGAGAGCTTATCATCAAGGAAGGTAGCACAATTGACGGAACTGCCACACCAGGGAAGGAATGGCGATATAAACTAGGCCAAAAACCAGGTTTGGAGTCATCTGGAAGGCCGATTGTTGGAACAAATTCGTCCAATCTGGATCATCACAGGCATATAATTGAGCTTCGGTGCTGACATCGCAAGTGACCAATGCAGCTAGTCAGATCATCACCGAAGGAAACACATAGCCCCGCGCTGGTGCTTAAAATCGGGCCATCACGGGAATTAGATGTACATCCACGCTGGAAGCGCGAATGGACTGTTCATACATGCCTTTAAACACGTTTATTAAGCATATAGCCGTGATGAAGCAGATAAATTAGGAAAAATGGATCAATTGGCAGCATAGGAGAGCATTTGTCTGTCATGAACATGTTTGACTTGGACACAGGACACAGTGAGAAGACAGGGAGTGAAAGCAGTGATAAATTATTGTGTAATAGTGGGTGCGCAAGGATGTTGACAAAGAAACTGAATTTGATTTGCATAAGGCAAAAGAAACATTTATGGGGGTGAAGAAGAGCTTTGTGGATTCAGGGGCTTCCACATCAAAGAATCAGAATGCACAAACAGAGAAGCATGAAGACGTCATTGCTGTGCAGGAGGCAAATCCCTGAGTATTGAAATCCTTCTTGCAAACCTGTATGAAGCTCTTAAGGGACCAGAAAGTAGTGGAGGGAATGCAACAGTTAATAGACAACTGCACTGGCAATCGTAAGTTGCTACCAAAACAACATGCAGTGCATAGAGTAGACAAAAGTAAGAAAAGGACTAGTGGGGAGATGAGATTGACTACACAGATCAGAGAATTTGAAATGGACCAGGTGATCTTAGATTTGGGATCTGATGCGAATCTTTTGCCTAAACAAACATGGGAAAGAATACGAAATTTGACGCTACAATGGTCCCTAATTCAGCTACGAATGGCAAACCAACAAAATATTATTCCTATGGAACGCCTACATGGAGTAACTATAGACATTGAAGGAGCATGCGCTATAGTTGATTTTGAGGTAATCGAAATAGTGGATGATAGTAATCCCTACTTAGCACTTCTTGGAAGCGCAATATGACATTTGAGAAGAAGGAACTGAGAGTCGTTGTTCCATTGGATCCAGCGAAAGGTGTGTGGTGTATTGAACCAATCTGAGACTACTATGAGGAGGAGGATATTGAACAGACATATAAGCTTACCACGCAGAATGAGGATTGATTCAATCCTATGGTAGATGGAAGAATTACTTGGCAAAAGGAAAGCTCTTGCGACACGAATTCAAATGAGGAGCTTGAGCATTGGCATAATAAATTGCATGAAGTATCAATGCCACGGTGCAAAAGACTTAATAAATCACTCTAGCGTATATCTGCTTAGGTAGGCAATTTACCATATTATGATGGATTAGAAGATGTAAATTTTTTTATTGATAAATTTTAGAGGGATGTACTAGAGGAAAAGCGGTTCCAAGCTTTGGACATCACGCTGAGAGTTACGCCTGCTAGATGGTGGGGTAAACATAAGGACAATTTTGCAGATTGGAAGGAGTACCAAAGGATGATGAAGTTGTGATTTGGCTATGCAAATACCCACATTACTGAAAAATATAGAGGGAAGGATGATCTGCATGAGCATATAGCTCATTGGACAAAAGCATGGGGAGAGGAACCACAACATGAATGGGTACATATATTCTACCACACCTTGGATACTATTCCGATGAATTGGTACTTAGAAAGAGAGCTGCAACGTGGAATCGTGGAGTGGGACGTTATGAAGGAGAGATTTTTGCTAACATTCAGTTTTGAGGATGAATTCAAATGTATTGATGAAGCATTACAGGAAATCAAGGCTGCGATATTCAGAACACCTATAGAGCCTATCACGTGGGTACAACCTGACTAGAGTATGCAATTGTGCCATGCTCTGGAGTGATACAATGTTACCATAGAAGAAGGTAAGGAAGATCCTAGGAATATCAATATCCCTGAGTCAGAGGGATAGCGCAAAGTCGTTGGGCCTAAGGTAGAGACTCCTTACATTTAAAAACCATTGAAGACCAAGAAAGTGAACATTGGGTTAAAAGCACATCCAAAGTTCGTGAATATATGCGATTACTGGGATGAGGACACAGTTGACAAGGTCGTGGAGTTGTTACGTGAATATCAGGACTTATTTCCAACAAAGTTCTCTGATCTAAAGGGGATAGTAGGTGATATGGGTGTTATGAAGATCAATCTAAAGCCAGATGTGAACCTAGTAAAGCAACACCCATACCGATTGAATCCTAAATACAAAGAAAAGGTGCACGATGGGTTGGATAAGATGCTCACCGCAGGGATTATTGAACCTATAGAAGAATTAGACCAGGTTAGTCCTATGGTAGTTCAAGAGAAGGAGACAAAGGGAGAAATCAAGATCTGTGTAGATCTAAGGAAGTTGAATGATGCTTGTGCACATGATCCATTCCCTACGTCATTCATAGATAAAGTCTTGGAGAACATTGGTGGTCAAGAAGCATACTCATTTATAGATGGATTCTCAAGATATCACTAGATCAAGATCACACCAGAAGATCCAAGTAAGACTACCTTTTCCACAGAATGGGGCTCTTTTCAATATACAGTTATGCCCTTTGGACTTAAGAATGCCCCTACGATCTTTTCTAGGGTGGTAGTCGCAACCTTTAACGAATTTATTCAAAAGTTTTTGGAGTTCTAATTTGATGATTGGACGATGTTTGGGTTAGTTAAAAAGCATGGTTCAAGTCTTCGTCTAATTTTGGATACTTGTAGGAAGTATCAGATCTCCCTAAATATGAAGAAGTGTATATTTTGTGTACCATATGGAATACTTTTGGGCCAAATTGTTTGTAGGGAAGGGTTGATGGTGGACCCTGCTAAAATTTCGGTGGTTATCAATTTGGATCCCCCGAGGAGTGAAAAAAAGTTGCACGCAACATTGGGCCATGGATACTATAGAAAGTTCATTAAGGCATATGCATAGATCACTGCGTCCATGGAAAAATTAATGAAGAAGGATGCGACATTTTGTTGGGATGATGATTGCCAGAAAGTTTAGATGTTTTGAAGGAAAAGATGGTTACAACACCTATTCTAGTGTTCCCCGACTGGAAGAAAGAATTTCATGTACATGTGGATGTGTCCTGTATAGCATTAGAAGCAGTTTTAACCCAACCAAGCACAAGAGATATTGACCATCTGATTGCATTTATAAGCATAAATTTGTCTAAGGTGGAGAATAGTTACTCAACCATGGAGTGCGAAGGGTTGGCGATGGTATATGTGCTCCAGAAGTTCAGGCATTATCTATTGGGTGCACACTTCAAAATGTATACAAACCATTCAACTTTGAAGTACCTAATCAACAAGCCTATGTTGTGGGGGGGGTGAGAATTTGTAGGTGGTTTCTACTATTTCAGGAGTATGACTTCAAAGTAATTGTGAAGTCGAGAAGATTAAATGTTGGACCCGATCACCTTTCATGGATTGAGATTGGCGAAGAACCCACAAGTCTTGATGAAGGATTGTCGTACGCGCAACTCTTTGCTGTGTGCATTGCAGATGAACATTTTGTGTATATAATCTGATTCCTGTCTACGGGTGTAGCTATTGAAGGATATATGATGCAGCAGAAGAAGAAATTGGTAGTCAGGCTGCGGATTTCTCAGTAATTGCAGGGCACTTGTACAAAATGGGGACGAATGAAGTTCTGCGCTGGTATGTACCGTATCATGAAGACAAAGTATCCTCATCAAAGCACATGGAGTTGTTGGAGGACATTATGTTCGAAGAGTGACTATGCAGAAGATCCTACGAGCTAGGTCATGGTGGCTGACTATGCATAAAGATGAAAAGGAGTATTGTAGGTAATTAGATGTTTGTCAGAGGACCAGAAGTAGTCGCAAAGGGATGAATTGCCTCTGAACCCGCAAGTCTCGTTAAAGGCATTTGAAAAATGGACAATAGATTTTGTGGGACCTATTTAGCCACCAGGAAGGAAGATAGGAATGTGCTACATCATCACGGTAAGAGAATACTTGACGAGGTGGGCTGAGGCGCAACCCATGAAGGATTGCAACGCAGCTACAACTGCGAAGTTTATATTTGAGTACATTCTTTCTTGGTTTTGGTTGTCCTAAGATTTTTATGAGCGTCAGGGGTTCACATTTTCTGAATGAAACAATTACTGCTTTGCTAGAAGAATTCCATATGTATCATCAAAAAATCACGCCATACCATCCTCAAGAAAATGGAATAGTTGAAACTTTCAATAAGATCTTGGAGAATGCTTTAATGAAAATCTATAATGTGAATAGAAACAATTGGTATGTGTGCATATCCGTTGTTCTTTGGGCATATAGAACTACATGTAAGAAGTTGACTGGACAGACACCATTTCGACTAGTTTGGACAAGAAGCGGTGATGCCAATGGAGTACATAGTGCCCAGTTTGAGGATTGCTACAGACACAGAGATGGAAGCTCGGGATATCATGGAAGAACGCCTCGCACATATACTTGAGTTAGAAGAAGATCGATTCTTGGCAGCTTTTCATCAGCAGGTGAAGAAGGATAGAGAAAAAGTGTGGCATGATCACCACATTAAGCAACGCGCCTTTAAAAATGGAGATTTAGTGTTGATGTATGATATCAAGTTTACTAAGTTCATAGGAATTTTTTAGATGCAATGGCTGGGACCATACATCATCAAGGAGATTATGGATGGAGGTGCAGTTTAGCTTGTGAAGCTAAATGGGGATATATTTCTAGGAAGAATCAATGGGAGCCAATTGAAGTTGTACAGGGGTGATCTTGCCCCTGTGCAATGAATACATGGATGCTAGACAATCTTAGTACTTCAGGCAGTTGGAAGGAAGTGCGGGACTATAAACTACTCTGCCTGGAGAAAAGATTGGAGTAGATGGGAGTTGTGATGAAGGAGTTGCGCTAGCAAGGTGGTTCCTGCGTAGCCTAACCATAAAGTGACCATTGGAAGCACTGTAGCTGATTGGATGGTTATTTTTTCGTTAAAGAGAGCGGGGGAAAAGAATTTAAGGAGCATATCTTTGGAAATATGCTGCCAAAAGAGCATTAATGAGGGAGATCTATAGGGAATCAATGGATTTGAATTCAAAAAGGGCTATAAATACAACATCCCGCTCCACATTCAGAAAGTTTTCTTCTAGAGAGATTATCTTGATATTTTGTGCCTAAGTATGAGCATAGAAGGTTGATGTATGTCTAGGCAAGATTGGCAAGAGGTAGAGCAGAAATTTTTGTAAAAGGGGCTTGGGTTTGAGGGAGATTTGTCTGAGTGGTAGAAGAAACTCTTCTGCGAGAGCCTTAACAAGATCACTGCTACAGCACCCAAGTCGTCAAGGCCAAAACCTATTGCCTCTGTGGCAAGAGAGAAAAAATAGAAGAAGCCCCAGCCTCCACCAGTGCGCCAGTCCCCTAGAAAGATACCTACGAAGCAAAGGAATAAGGGGAAGATAAACAAAAACAACCACCTACGGAACCTAAAGATTTGGAGGAAGAAGAATTGGTTGAGGGGTTGGATGATATCCCTGCAGAAGAAGTTGAACCTATCTCTAAACTACCTCCTTACATGCCACCAAGGAAGCCCATATCCAAGGTCTCTAAGGACCCGGATGCATTAACATATCAAGTAGTCACTCCATTATTACAAGAGAATATACCCATAAAGGGAAAGTTGTTAGCCTAGGTAAAATATTTGAAGATGGAGAACTAGGATCTGAATGATTTCACGAAGTACGCTCAGTTTCAGCGCAACAATTATTTGAGATCTGTATATTATGAAGAAGCGAGAGTCACAAGGGTAGAGCCAATCAAATGGGTGGATGGAATCTAGTGCATGGGTCTTTTAAACATGCTTTATGTGCCTCACTTTGGGCAAAATAATATCACCACGCTCCCTCATCAAGGCACGAAGCCAGATGATGCTTTTGTGGGCAAGTTGTAGGAAAAGAAGTTGGCAGACCAGATGAAGAGCGACTTTGGGTTAGTGAAAAAATATCGGGGCTACGCTATTAGCTCCATATCCGATGAAGCCGTGAGGTTCGTTGC
Source organism: Pinus taeda (assembly GCA_000404065.3). Taxonomy (NCBI): domain Eukaryota; kingdom Viridiplantae; phylum Streptophyta; class Pinopsida; order Pinales; family Pinaceae; genus Pinus; species Pinus taeda. Next base: position 3,906 of record APFE031326731.1, on the reverse strand, counting down.
TTCCATTTTGATAGGAAAAATAATGAGAAAGCATCATGCATATGAAGTGTTGGCCCCGGTTGTTTCCTTGGCTACGCAGTGTAGCAAGGGCGTCCAACACAACTGGGCGGGCTATTTGTGTAAATAATTCTTGGTGGATTCTTATGAAGCCCAAGAGGAGGGCAAGGAATTCCACTATGCATAGTTATTATTGTTGATTACACTGGTTGTGTGTTTCACACCAAATGACTTGCAGTTCCCTGTTAGTGTTTGAGATTTCACCTAGGCTGAGATAGACAAACCTCAAAGCTACATCAAACCATTTCACCTCGTAGCTAGCCCTACGAGGTATGAGAAGGCTCTCTCGGGTCAAAACTCGGTGAATTTTGTCAATAGGATGAGTTGACCAATTAGGAACAAGGATTTTAGGCTAGTAAACTGATAAGGGGGGTTGATTTAAAGTTTTTGGGTTTTTTGGTGGCAAATTGGAGGGAGTGCAATTCAGGGTGCGGGGATTGAGCTCAGTTTTTGCAGGTGGGTCTTTGGGGCAAGGTAGGAGTTTATGCTGATGCCTTTAGCTGAAAGAGATGATCAAGGAGGAAATAAGAGAGGCTAAAGAGGGCGAAAAATGAATTCGAATCCTCTCTACACAGTGGAAAACATAAATTTTAAACAAAATTGAAAGTTGAGCATGGCATGCATGAATTCAAATTTTATCACTTCTTTTGTTTAAATAGCAGCAAGAGATTAAGAAATGGAACACATAAACACACTTACAATAACAGTAGGAAACACACCATCAACATAATAATCCACAAGAATCCACAATGAAGTCTGCAAAACCCTGACCTTCCTTTTCCTCAAATTGCAGAAAATACAAGTCAAAAATACAATAGCCCTTCTCCCTCTAGAGTCCAACCATGAGAATGAGTAAGAGAAGGCATAATATAGGAGATCCAACTCCTTTCCCCACCTCTAGGGGTCGAGCTCAGCTTCCTAGGAGCTGTTACAACAAATTCTAAATCAGTCACTAGATAATAGGCCAGCACAACAACTTGCCTCTAAAAGTTAGGAAGCCTATCCATGCATTAAATATTAACTTTTTACATCAAAGAAGCTTCTAGAAGAGGTAAAGAAGAGTAAAAGTATCTAATGCCATGAAATATACACAAGAATCCATCAATTACATGCCTAAATAATCAACCCAAGTGAAAACTGTGCTTAGCTGGCCGAACTGGTCAAAAACTGGCAAATTTTGCTTGACTGGTCGCACCTCTGGCTTGACTAGTCGCACCTTTTGGCAGCGATTTTTGAGGGCCTTCCCGGAGTCCAAATCAAGTGCATGATAGCTCATTGGAAAGGTCTGGAAGTCTACTTTCCAACCCAACCGGAATTTATGAATTTGGAGTTGATTTGACCCCTCAAAAATCAAATCTCCCAAGACTTCTTTCTGCAACTCAAAAAAAGGGTAGAAAGTCAAAATTTGGCTGTATTTTGAGCTTTTGGCTGCCCAAATTTTCACAAAATTTGAAACCCTTCCATAGGCAAGTGTACTTTTACAAGACAAATCCAACCATGTAGAGTTTTCCTCGTTCCGAGCTGTATCGACGACTCGTCTCGTACGGGGTGAGACGAGTCGAGTGGCCAAAACCTGTAAAATTCCAAAAAATGCCAAAAATGCCTCAAAATTCTCAAAATCTCTTGGGTTTGCTGCCAGAAGGAAGATTATGAGTACCGTGATGAGTAAGAGAAGCTTCGGCCAAGATACTAAGCGGGTTGGTCTTCTTCCTTCCTTTGGGAGCCTTGGTCAACCTCCTTTGAAGAATTTTCATCTTCGCTTTGCAAACATGCATTCTTGCCCAATAATGAGTTTTCATATTTCTTAGCAAGTTGTTGTTCCGATTGGCCTTAGCCAACAGCCCCTCTCAGTGTGTGTTGACTCGG